>JAHWFO010001925.1:376609-394570 GCA_023313115.1 Rhysida immarginata
ATGTCGGACTTATCCTGCCATTGTAAATTCAATTATATACCATTTAAAAAAGTAATTAATCAAATACTGCTAACAGCTGATGCATTTTCTTTTGTGACTATATTGTGATAAGGATGTGCAAAAAGCGAGATAGTCGAAATTGCAATAGCAATGATTAAAATAATAAAAAGCTTGCAAGGTATTCTAAATATTTCATAAACAGGATAAAAGAATGGAGAAGGTTAATTTCTCCATGGGTAAAAATTAAGAGTTGTGTTCCCTAATTTACACAGAGAGCTGTTCACTCAGCCTAGCCGTGTTAATGGATTCATTATTGTATCATCTCTTCTTGTTACATTTACTTTTTACCAGCTTTCATGAATTTGTTTTATCATGTTTATTTGATATAAACTATGGAAAATTGTTTACACATTAAGTAGAGATGGTAGAGTAATAAATTCAAATCACGAATGCAATCAAAGAAGAGATAATGATCTGGACACACATTTTTAATAGAAAGATTCATCAGAGGAATCAGAATGCAAATTTAAAAAAAGAATCAAATGAAATGAAACTTAGTCACAACTTTGGAGTGAATAATTAAACTGAACGTGTTTTCATAATATTTGTTTTATACTTTTTTTCAAAATAAAATATTTTTTAAAGAATAGCTCAAGATGGGTCCATGAGAGTTTAATCATATGCCATACCTCAGATGCTAAATTAATGATGGAAAGATAGGAAATAAAATTCCACAGCCTAGATTCGAACCAGGAACCTTTATTGGATATGTAAATAGCGTAATGCTTTCATGTCCACAGCGGTGCAATTGGTTAGCATGAGCCGAAGGTTCCTGGTTTGAATCCAGACTGTGGAATTTTCTTTCCTATATTTCATCAATAATTTAACATCTGAGGTATAGTGTATGATTAAACCTTCATGGACCCATCTTGAGCTATTCTTTAATGAATATTACGCCTTAGGAAAGATAGTCCCTGTCTGCGGACTAGGTAACTGCTCTAAGCAAGCCCAAAGGGCATGAAAATAACGTATTGCTCTCATGCCCTTAGTGGCGCAATTGGTTAGCGTGTTGGCAGCATGAGCCGAAGGTTCCTGTTCGAATCCAGGAGTGGAATTTTCTTTCCTTTTTTTCATCAATAAAATATTTATTGATTTTTATTTGTGGAATTTTTTATTATTTTTTTTTTAATTTCTAAATTTTTGTGTCAAAATTTCCCTCCCCTCTAACCCTTATGAAAATTTAAGGGTCTGCTTGGATTTGGGGCAGGCTTATATTCGAACCAATATGGTATAAATATACAGGGTGTTCATAAAAGGTCTATCACATTTTATCTGTGTATTACCAAAAAACTAATAAAGATAAACAGAAATGGGTTTCAATTTATGAAACTGTAAGTGAAAAAGTTTTATTAAATCAAGTTAGTAGACCCCAAAGTGTGCTCCTTGGGTCACATGAAGGCTATCCAACTGATAATCAATTTCTTGCCATGTTCTTTTGAGCATATTGACATCCACCTTGTTAATAGCAACCGTGATTTGGCGTTTCAAATCCATAATGTCCTTAACTTTGTGAAACACAATACAACTTTTTCAGTTACAGTTTCATATATTGAAATCAGTTTCTGTTTATCTTTATTAGTTTTTTGGTAATACGCAGATAAAATGTGTCAGACCTTTTATGGACACCCTGTATTACTTCCTCCATATAACATATTTTTTTCCTCCAGAAAATAAAACCTGTGACCCACAATAATAATCAGGCAAAATTATTTATAATTTCATAGTTGTATACAAATATTTGTCATTTTCAAAATGAACATCAACTTGTTTAATAAAAAAAAGCATGCAAGATGTAATCCATTATTCAGTTTATATACTGAATAATCTAAAATAAAAAGCATGCATTTTATTTTAGATTCATACAGTAAGTGGCAATTTATTAGGCACCACCATCTCCCAAGAAAATGAATTATTCTAGTGAAACGATTATATGACAGAGAAGCCTGATCATTACAATTGTTTAAATATTTTGATGACTTAACAGTTGAAAGACAGGTAAATGTAAAGAACTGAGCAACTTGAAGAAAACCACAAGATCTAGCACCTTCAAAATTTTCTCAAACAGCAGTTGCTAGAGTTGATTGATAATGGCAGGAAAAACAAAAAGTATCATGCTAGAAGAAGGTACGTGGTAAGAAACAGATGCTCAATGACAAATGAGTATTGTGGTAAAATCAAACAGGCAAAAAATTATGACCCAATCCATCAGACATTGGGGAAAACAGTTTTTCACAAGTACCACTTCTTTCAGCAAAAAACAGGTAAGTTCGCTTACAGTGGCTTGTGATCGCCATCATCTTATTGCTGATGAATGGAAGAACATTACATGGTCCGACAAATGTCAAATCCTGTTGAAACATGTGGATGGCAGAATAGGTTATGGTGTCAACAAACCTTCACATGCAGTGACAACCTTACAGGCAGGAGGAGGATGCACCATGGTGTAAGGAATGGTTTTCATGGCAAACTTTAGGCATATTGAACCTCGAAGAACTGAATACAACAGCTTATCTGAACCATGTGGTTGACCAGGCTCACTTGTTCATGGTCACTGTCTTCCTTCCAGGATAATGAAATTTTCAACAGGACAATGTTCCTTATCATAAGGCTTGATTACTGTCCGGTTCAACAAGCATGAAAACTATTTTGGTCTTCTTTTGTGGTAGATGCAATCTCCAAATCTGAATGTGATCTCTGTGGCATGATGTCATTCATATGCATTCAAATTCAAGAAGTCTCTAATCTGTTAGTTAGGTACTGGCATCATCAAGAAGTGGGTAAAATACCTGAAAAGCATAAGTTAATCAACCTAGCACTAGCACCCCTCCCTTTCCAATTAGTTTTGTCCATATACCTAATAATTCAAAATCTTGATGTGGAAGACCAAATGCATATGCAAGTTTAGAATATGTTGCTCAATTAGTCCAGAATGCAAATGCTTCCCCTTTTAGTAGATAAAAAAATATATATTCTCTTTTTTTCTTGATCCACATTATAAAACTGAGGAACAAACAAATTATCAGATATATTCAGTCTTTTCGCTATATATATTCATTTTTTCCGCTTTCAAGTCAGTTCACTTGGTTCCCCCTAGTGTACTCCTTGGTCCCTGCTGAATGATGATAGCCTTGCTGTCGAAAAGCGCTTCCAGGTTCAGGTTGTATTTTTCCTTAATTTTTGTTGTGGAGAAAGAGTTTTTTATTTCTTTTATTTACTATTATCCACATACTTATTTTTTCCTTTTTTGTCATATTAGTACACATTCTGTTTACTTTTGTGCCTTTATTCCAGGAAATTTTTCATTTAAATTATCAGATGCATTATACTCTAAATAAACATTTTTATAAATGAAACATTTTACTTTAAAAATAAAAAATGTTATTTTACCTTTTTTCCTGATAGTCGTAATGTCAGAGCAAGCATCGTGGCTATGGTGCTTTTACCTACACCACCTTTACCAGACAATACCAAAATCACATGCTTCACTCCAGGCAAAATTGGCTGAGAATTGCCTGCAATTAAATGAACTTTAGCATGGTATCTTGCAAAATTAAAGACATGTATAAATAACTAGGAAATTATATTAACAGTCAGCTTTTATTCTTTTTCTTTGTTTAAAGTAATATTTCAATATTTTATTCAGCTAATTTATGTAAATACAGTAAACTCCCGATTATCCGCGGAATTGGGTGGCACGGGTACCGCGGATAGGGAAATTCGCGGATAACCCGCAAAAAGGCTAAAAATGAGGGGCAAGTAATATAAAAATTGTTCTAGCTTAACAGCTTGATTGTATTGTACATGAAAGTAATACAAACAGTGAAAATATGTACAGTACATTAAAAATTATTTCTATTTTATGTACTAAAGAACATAAAACAATAAACAAAATATAGTAGTATAGTAGTTTTATTGAGGTTTTTTTTTTTCGGGACGCCCGCGGATAATCCGCAACGCGAATAATCCGCTCGCGGATAATCGGGAGTTTACTGTAAATATACAATATATTCTCCTATTTGACATTAGGGTGTGTTTTACTTCATCAAACTTAATATACAATTTCTCTTTATATCTCGACTACCATCTTATATGCATGTCAGAAATCAGTTTATGGATGTGCTCTTTGTAAATAATACAGGGTTATTCAAAAATGATGGTGCAAAAGTAAGATTATTTTATTTGGAACTTAGCAAAAAGCTACTTAAAAGAATGCACGCTTGGTCTGTACATTTATCCGGCCGTCTGCCATTTAAAAGGATTAACTTTTTCAAATTCTATTTTCGACAACATCATCATCAAGGTCTTTGCTCAGCTGTATCAACTTTTCAGGCTTGTTCATGGACCCTGTGAATTGCATGTGCTCTACAGTGATCATTAAGAAAATATCAAGATATTGTATTGTGTTTGATATAACAAGCGATTTGTAGTGAGGAGTCATAAATAAAATGTTACTTTCTGTTTATCTTTTAAGCACTGTTGACATGAACATGCAATAATCGCTTTGTCAAGGCTCAATTGCTCATGATATATTAATAATAGTACTTCTGCGTCACAGTAAAAGCTCCTTCTTGGAATGTTTGCAAGATTTCATTATTGATCTATCATTGCCGTTTAGACATCTGCCATGTCACCCATGCTGCTCATATCCAACACTTGTAATATCTATATGAAATTTATGAAATACTTCAATCTTTTCATATCAATATGGTTTATGATTAATTGTGTACAAGAAGGATAAAATAAATGGAAACTACTTACAAGGGAACCCCAGATAGCCTTTTTTTTTTGCGTGCAAGCACACTGTGGAAGCGATAGCGTTGCACGGCAGTGAAGCGCCCTGGAAGTGCGCAGAGTTCAAAAAACATGGCGGAAAGAGGGGAAGCAAACTTGTTAGCAGCGATCGCCAAAGAATTGCAGTTAGAGCACCGTTATTAAGCATAAAACCTTAATTTTGCTGTACAATTATTCGTCTCGAAATAATTTATAAGATGAGGTAGGCATCCATGAATACTATTTTTATTTAAAATTATAAAGCACCACGATACATATCCCCTCACCAATGCAACGTATTACTCGACGTTGCACATGAAGCCAGTCCCGTGTTTGATTACCGAATTATTTAATAAAATGAAATAATAAATTAAGGAAATGGTTATTAACTACTCTAGACATTTTTTACTGGAAGGCAATTAGCTAACTGTAATAATCTATTTTAAAAACTAAGTTTGTTTAGAAATTTGAGAAGCCATTCAATTGTCATCTGCTGCTGTCTATTTCATCTGAATTGGATTCATGCTTATTGCTGTGAGTAGTGGAAGAAAGAAGTTCCATTAAGCGCATTAATACACCGCTTTAACAATGGAGTCCTTGTATGAATATGTGTGCTCAAATTTTTTCGTTTTCGTGGTTTATTTTGAAAGAAACAAAAATCCGCACTCTCTTAATTTGCAAGCATCTATTGTAAGCTTCAATTGAGTAACATATTTCAATTTAGTGGAAATCTGTGATATACATGTTCGAGGGATTCCCTTGTTAGTATATAAATCTCCAAAAGTTAAATATCTTTAATACCCAACACATGAAAAATTTAAGCTAAAAATTTCATGTGAGGATTTTAATTGAAAATTGGAATATTTAATTAAAATAACAATTTTCACAAATTAATCAATGAGATAACCCCCGCCCCCCCTATCAAATGACCCTTCTCTGAAACCTTTTATGTTTAATGCACTATGCACAGTTGCTCAGTCTTTCGACACCCACGATAACTAAGTACTGAAACGGCAGGCAACACCACACAGGAGTTGGAAGGTGCTATATCATTGTGAGAGACTTTATAACAGTGTTGCATCTAGGCTGGAATAGAAGGGCGCGGCGCCCTTTTGCAACGCGCCCTGTCCTTTTTCGTTGGATTTATTTAAACTAACTGTTATAATGTGCGCTTCTGTGTCCGACTTGCCCTACTTTCTGGCCAAATGTGCCCTAATTATTGTTCATTTCCCTGCCCTGCCATTTTGCTAGATGCAAGCCTGTATAAGTGCCTCTAATTCCGCAATGTGATGCTGCATTGTTTCAAACTGAACTCTAAAGCACGGGGAGAAATGAGAATTAAATTTTAAAAACTATCAGATGGTTTTGGTTCACCTTGTACAAAGGTCATTTGAAAAGTAGTACTTGTTATAGAGCTTAAAAGCCATTGATAAGAGATTTCTGAATAAAACTTTTACTTGTACATATATTAGGCTACTTTTTACTTGAACATAAGCCTATGCCCATATTGTAATATGTGACTAGTTTATGGATTTCCCTTGTTATATTATTTCTACCACCAATCCATTCAGAAATGAAGACCATTCCTTTAACAGTTTAGCAGTCACAAAGCATTTTCTTTCAAGACATCCTAGCTGAAGCATCATACAAAAAAAATTACACTGTAAAACACCAGTTCTCTCCTGAATTCTGAAATGGATGGGCTTTTGTCAAGTATATGACACTGGTCCATTTGATCAGTTAATTGCCATGTTGCATAAAATCATCTGCAAAAATGCGAACACTTGGTCCATCATCGTGATAATCTCCCTCCCTGCGTCAAGCTTTTTTGGCACCACTGCCTGTACCATCCATCCATTACATGTCAGTGATGCCGCTAGGCAAAATCAGCGTGGCGCAGTGCCAGGCTGCCCCTCGGTGCTGCACAAACGCAAGAAACTGAAACCAATAAATGCCAACAATGTGTAGCTTAAGTATTCATTGGAGCTTAACATTGTGGCGTGAGTGATTTAAAGCCTAACATGTTAATTAAACTGCTACGTACATTCATTTAAAATATTAACTAACTGCATCAGTTTAGTTGGTAGACGTGACGAGCTTTTATCACGTTACTCCTTGTGCTTTTTTTATCCTCCGCGCTGACAAGTCGAGCCTTTTGTATTCGTGTGTGGTGGTTTCCTGTGGTCGCTTTACTGTCAAAACAAACAGCTTTGTCCGCGAGAAAAAATATTCCTCAATAAGCTTTCATGTTTAAATTAGCATTAATAAAATGTTGAGGGATAATATAGATCAACTGTATAAGGTATAAAGTTTAAAATTCTTAATGCAATCATTATTCGCAATTTTATCCTGCAAAAATAGTGCATGAATTGTTGAAAAATACGAGGGTTGGGGCATAAGTCATGGCAACTATTTTTTATTTTATGAGAATTCAAGCATGGGTGGAAAATGTGAAATATACAGATGAAAGGACAAGGAATGGACGTAATGTACGGACATTTAACAACACGCCAACACTTTGCTTCTCATGTTTATTAAGGTAGTTGACAAGATTACAGGTTTCATGTTCCGGAATCATGAAGCCTGTAATGTTTCATACGTTTCATGTTTCTGGAAAATTTATCATGGAACATGATTACAGATTTCATTTTCCAGAATAAGTAACAGAAATCAAAATAGAGAACTGCTGTTTTGATATACAAGCGTTGTTCAACTCGGGTTACATCCACCTTGCACGGCGGTTGACTGAGAACCGATTTAACATTGCTCTCTGCGCAACATCAGGAACTCACGGAGCCATCTAATGTTGTGGAAACATACTACCAGTCACAGCTTCCTTGAGACATATGACATTTTATGATACCATCCCTTAGCTCTGAGAAAAAAAAAATAGTTGCCATGACTTATGCCCCAACCCTCGTATACTTTAAAAACTATTGAGGACTGTACCACCAGATGATGTCTTTTCGTCGCATCACAAAGTAAGGAAGAGATTAGCCTAGAAGAAATTAGAAAGCCTTAATGTGCCCTAATCGCATGCAGATTCTGAAGTTAGCATTATGCATTAAAAATATAAATGTAGATCACTGAAACGCCCATGTACTTTTATTAACTTTAAAGCAAGAATTTAGCTGCATTCAGTGCCCCATTGCCTTCGAGCACGCCATGCTGCCCTTTGTTTCTGTAGCCTACACTGCAAGTATCACAAATAAATTTATCGATTCAACCAAAGCCCACTGTATTACTACAAGCCCGCCTAATCAATCGGCTTTCAATGTTAAAGATAGGAGCGACTTAGAACACAATTTTCCCGCTAGTGGCGCGACTAGACTAGGCTCATGCCCAATGCATTAACATGGTAATAAATGTAGTAGTTAAATTCATGCTGTTGTGTCCTTTTTCATCAAAATTTAATGAAAAACATTATTTCCGTTTTTATAATTTTATCAGCAAAATGAACAAAGGCATTTTATTTTTAAAATAAATCACTTTTTTTTTAATTTTATTTACATTGGCCTATAACAGGGGTCTATCTAGGGCTAATTTGATACCGTTTAAGGGTACCTTACAAAATTATTTTAAGTGGAAAGGGTATCTTCACAAAATTATTTTGATCAGAAACGGTATCTTCACAAAATTTTAAAGGTGTTAATCGACGTATTACCTTCGAAAACGGGTGTTTATCAATGTAAAAAATGTCAATTCAAATAAATAAAAGAGGTTTTTTTTTAAAATAATCTCAGTAATTTATTATTTTTTGTTAAAACTTTTCACAAAAATGGGTATGGATTTTGAAATTGTAGATAGACCCCTGTATAATATAAATGAAAAAATTACATCAATTAATATTTAAAATGTTTAATGTATATTTAAAAATATAACATTCACACAGAATTTGCTTTTTGCAAAACAAATATTTATGAAAAAAAATTATTAAAGCTTCATTTTCAAAAATAATTCTTGCTCATTGAGTTTTCCTCAACAGGAAACAAAAAAATAAATAAATTGCAAATATTTCCCAGTATTATTCTCAAAATTTAATTTTGTGCGTTCAATTTTGCCAATATTCAATTAAAGTTTTGGTTTGCTGAAACTAATACAGTAATTAAAACTCCTTATAACGAACCTCATAATAATAATTATAAACTGGATATGAACCTCCAAACATGAGGTAATGATTTTTCTATCGAAAAATGGAAGGAAAAATTCTACGACCTGGGTTCGAACCAGGAACCTCGGTCGTCATGTCGCCTCTACCAGTTAGGCTATCGCAGACACCCAGACAGCCATGCTGTCACAATGTGTCTTAAAGACAACAAAGTTGTCAAGGTTGAAAGCCCAATGGGAGGCGGGCACCTGGCTCACAGATCGAGAATCTCTCCTATCTAACCATCAGAAAGTTTGTGGAATTCACAGATAAATTAATAATTATTAACTAGAGCAACAGCCCAACTGGTAGAGACGTCAGCCATGGCAGCAGAATTTTTCCTTCCATTTTTCGATAGAAAAATCATTAATGAACCTCTTTATAAGGAAATTTTCTGTAGAACGATTTTTTTTTTTTTTTAAAGTTTGGTTGGCCACACATACACTCAAATGTTAAATGATTTTTTTAATTATTAAAATTTATTATAATATTTGCTGAAATTTACAAAGAAAATCTGGCATTTCTAGAAGCCATTATTGGCTTATATTGGAAAGTCGAGTGTACAAATAATATACTTAAAAAAAATATACATCATTTGAAAAATCGTAAAAAAGTTTTTCACAACATAAAATAAAACTTATTCCTATTATTATTTATATAAACCAACAGCTTTTTTCAATTATTTTATGATATTTTTATATTACCAAAAGTAATAATAAACAAAGGTTTATTTCTCTATTTCATATCCTTATTACAAATTCTCTTTATAATGAACTGAATTTTGGTTCCTTCGAGTTCGTTATAAGGAGTATCAAGAACAGATGAAGGGTGGGAGTATTTACCTGTTCTTATAAATGAAATCAAAAACTGAGGAATGGAAAAAACACTTGGATGGATAAATGTCTATGAAAATTTTCAAGTTATAAATCCTGTTTTCAAATAGAGATTTTTATCTTGAAAAATTACTAACAAGTGACCATAATAAACGCAAATTTTTCACTTACAAGGAAATCCGTCGAACATGTATGTCACAGATTTGCACCATATTGAAATATGTTACTCATCTGAAGCTAATATACACTACTGTTTATAAAAATCGCAACACCCTGATGGAATGGTCTAATCCATATGCAATTTGCAATATTTGCATACAATGGGTCAGAGTATAAATGATTAGATTTTCAGAGTAATTGCTTGAAAGAACACCATGCCTCGACGACGACGAAGGGTACCATATCAATAGCTGACAGACTTTGAAAGAGGACGCATAATTGGTCTGCGTGAAGCGGGATGGTCGTATCGTGACATTGCTGCTCGTGTAGGACGTAATGCAACGACAATTATGCGTGCATGGAGGCAGTGGAGCGAAGAGAACAGGGCACACCGAAGACCAGGCTCAGGAAGACCCAGCACAATGACACCGCGAGATGACAGACACCTCTATCGCATGTGTGTAGCAGATCGTACAGCCACTTCCACAGTGTTAGCACAACAGTGGGGTGCTACAGTAGGCAGGACAATGTCTGCTAGCACTGTACGACGCCGTTTGATTTCCAGAGGATTGATGGCACGAGTACCATTGTTGCGGATTCTTTTGACTCAAAACCACCGGCGCCTCAGGTTGCAATGGGCCCATCAACACCAACTGTGGCAAGCTGAATGGCAACAAGTTGTGTTTTCGGATGAGTCAAGGTTTAACTTGCAGCACCATGACGGCAGGATACGAGTCAGAAGACATCGTGGCGAGCGCGACCTTCCAGAATGCATCCAGCAGCGTCATTCAGGACAAACGCCAGGGGTGATGGTGTGGGGTGCAATCAGTTACCATGGCCGTTCCCGTCTGATCAGAATCCATGGCAATCTGAACAGTGACCAGTACATCAGAGAAGTTGTGCAACCCGAGGTCATCCCCCTCCTGCAGAACCTTCCAGGCACTGTATTCCAACAGGACAATGCCCGACTGCATGTGGCCAGAAATGTCCTCGCCTTTTTCCAAGCACATCAGATGCCCTTGTTCCCCTGGCCTGCTCGTTCACCAAACATGTCCCCAATCGAACATGTGTGGGACAGGGTTGCTCATCGATTGGCTCGTCAGACTCCTGCAGCAGCAACTGTGGATGAACTGTATACCCGTGTAGACAGAGCATGGCAGGACATTCCCCAGGCCCTTATTCAGAGCTTGTTTGACTCAATGCCACGACGTTTAGAGGCTGTAATTGCATCCCACGGTGGTTTCACCCGATACTAATGTGACAATAAAACGCATTGTATTGACCTGAAAATCTAATGGTTTCTTTTCTGACCCATGATATGCAAATGCTCCAAATTTAATGCAGATTGGGCTATTCCATCAGGGTGTTGCGATTTTTATAAACAGTAGTGTAGATGCTAGCAAAATAAGAGTGCAAAATTTTGTTTCTTTCAAAATAAACCACGAAAATATGAAAAAATTTGAGCATAAATAACCATACAAAGACTCCATTGTTAAAGCGGATAGGCTATGTGGGATTCCCTTGTTAGCCACATGCTATTCACGCTACAGGCAATCCTAGGCCACTAGCGCCACGCTCTCAGTGCGGCGATCCATGGAAACCTTACGATTAGGCGGGCTTGTAGTAATACAGTGGGCTTTGATTCAACCATAAATATCACATGGTTGCATATTTTTCCCATTCAGTAAACCAAAAGATAGATTTCACTTCACATGTTATGGGATTTATATTCCTAAGAATAAAATAAAACAGACTGAAACAATACAACTGGAAAGCTTTAATACAAAGACTCGTTTCGATGCTAAAGCTTCATCTACAGAGCCAGTCTGGCTTCTGAAGCTTCAATTTCAAAATAACTTAGCCATGATTTAAAGGTTTCCAGTAATATTGCTTTAATCTGTCTTATTTTAATCTTTACTAACAAGGGAACCCCAGATAGCCTTTTTTTGCGCACAAGCACACCGTGGAAGCGATAGCGTTGCGCACGAGTGAAGCGCCCCGGAAGTGCGCAGAGTTCAAAAAACATGGTGGAATGAGGGGAAGCAAACTTGTTAGCGGCGATCGCTAAAGAATTGCAGTTAGAGCACTGTTATTAAGCATAAAACCTTAATTTTGCTGTACAGTTATTCGTCTCGAAATAATTTATAAGATGAGGTAGGCATCCATGAATACTATTTTTATTTAAAATTATAAAGCACCGCGATACTACCCCCTCACCAACGCAACGTATTACTCGACGTTGCACATGAAGCCAGCCCAGTGTTTGATTACCGAATTATTTAATAAAATGAAATAATAAATTAAGGAAATGGTTATTAACTACTCTAGACATTTTTTACTGGAAGGCAATTAGCTAATTGTAATAATCTATTTTAAAAACTAAGTTTGTTTAGACATTTGAGAAGCCATTCAATTGTCATCTGCTGCTGTCTATTTGATCTGAATTGGATTTGTGCTTATTGCTGTGAGTAGTGGAAGAAAGTTCCGTTAAGCGCATTAATACACCGCTTTAACAATGGAGTCCTTGTATGAATATGAGTGCTCAAATTTTTTCGTTTTCGTGGTTTATTTTGAAAGAAACAAAAATCTGCACTCTTATTTTGCAAGCATCTATTGTAGCTTCAATTGAGTAACATATTTGAATTTGGTGGAAATCTGTGACATACATGTTTGAGGGATTCCCTTGTTAGTAGCAAAACCAGACCCAGACACCATATATATTTACAATTTTCTTGTTCATTTTAGACTGTATACCGATATTCTGCTTATCCATAAATTGCTCATTCAAATACACTGAGGCAGAATATGCCCTACCAAAAAAATTAACGAGCCAAATGAACAGAAAATTGATAAAGCGGAGACATAACGTTTCTTAAAATGGGGGGTCGCTGAAAATTTGGTGGGCGACTAATTTTTCAATTATTTTATAAATTTACTAAGTATGAATACTCGTATTCATATGGATAAAACATATTAGAACATGGAACCTATAAAACATATTAGGATACCCATGTTTCAAGGGTCCTTTGGAATTTTTAAATGTGAAAGGGGGTTGAGAGCCAAAAAATTTAAGAAACACTGACTTATTTTTTCAAGATACAATGTATATCATTTACTTAGACTACGGTGTGCTGAAGCGATGCCGCGTGCATGACAATGTGCTACCCCGACATTGAAACCCTCGATCACAATGGAAACTCGAGCAAAGCTTGCATGCTCGAGCGAACGCACCCGGACATGTCTTGCAACAGAAGAACATGATATCAATGCAATATTATATGGAATTATTAAGGCGAGGGTGGATCTGGAGTTATTTTTTTATAGCCACTGTTTAGCTACTTTCTTATAAATAATAATAATTATTAACTGGAGATGCGTCTCCAAGCATAGGTAATGATTTTTCAATTGAAAAATGGAAGGAAAAAAATTCTGCGACCCGGATTCGAACCAGGAACCTCGACTATCATGGCCGACATCTCTACCAATTGGGCTATCGCAGACACCACGGACAGCCAAGCTGTCTCAAGGTGTCTTAAAGACAACCAAGCTGTCACGGTTGAAAGCCCAATGGGAGACGGGAACCTGGCCTGCAGATCGAGAATTTCTCCACTCCAAACCATCAGAAAGTTGATGAACTCACAAGGAAATAATAATAATTAATGTCATGATTGCACTGTATACATATTAAACTTAAATATTAAATAACTTTGGAATAAATGAAAGACTAGTGAAACTAACGATTGAAACATGCACTGTCATCGATAAGACGCTGTTGGAGAAAGTTGCAGAGCTGTAGGTAGTCAGGAAGTGGGCAATATATTGATTACAAAATTTGCACACAAACACACAAACAAGTGAAGTTCCATAAAAGTGTGTAAGAAGTTGTGTATGACAAGACATAGGGGGTGGCCGTGGCCTGGTTGTCTCGTCGGTTGGCTTGCCAATCGATGGAATTCAGCAACTTCAGGCGTGGCCAGCTGCTGGTTGGGTGACGGCCAGGGCTTGAGGGCCACAGCTGGCGGGACAGCTATTTGGGGCGCGGCTGTTGGGGGACTTTGGTCTGACCCATTTGCCGATTGACCATAGCTGGTTTTCCAGCAGTTGGTGACAGCCTCTGGTTCTTTTATCCCCAGCAGCTCTTCCATCATGAATACCCCCCGTGCTTCGGAGGGCACGTTAAGCCGTCGGTCCCGGCTGCTACTGTCATCTCGTAGCAGTCGTTATTTACTGGGATGGCGCAAAACTCCCTCGTAGGAGTACCCTCTGTACTAGATGGCAAGACATTTATAGCTTATAAAATTACCCACAGTGACTTCCAAAAGATAAACAAATACATCATGTTTACATTAAAATGACCCAAATAATTTTAAGCTCCAACTGAGAATAGCACCAGCTTAAAATTATTTTAATTCAAGAACAGCACCAGTTGAGAATGGTGATTAGGGAAAATTATGGTCAGTGATCTAGCTAACACTGGTCGGATGACCAGCATTATAATACAGATTACTAAATATACAGTTACGACAATCAATATTAAAGTAGTGGAAACTAGATGGTTCACGGTCTTGACTCATCCATTGTAGCAATGGCCCAGACTATCACCGGGTTCACACTGAAGTTGGAAATATTGGCACTTACATTTATTTTGATGTTTAATAAAGAACTAGCTGATATGCCCAGCATTGCTTGGGCTGTTTGTTTGATGAAATTTTGCAATATCTGAATTTGAAAATAAATGAAAAACCCTTAATAAAGTATATATTCACTTTGGAAAAACGAAAAGAATTCTTTAAAGTGACCAATTGGGTTCGCCCAGGAAAATTCGACATTGCATCCTTAATATATTTTAGAATATCAAAGAAAGGGTAATATGAGAATTGAATTATTTCTGTCTATATTAAAAAACACTTTATAGATGGATTGACAGAGTTGAGGAACTCTGTTTACAGCATCATCAGCATCCCTCATCAACATGCAACAGTTTCAATACAGTTGTATTCAGTCAGAGAGCCTGGAATCATGTTCTGAATGTGGTTGTTTATATTGACAGTATCAGTTTTAGCAGCCAAGACTGCCCTCTCACACCATCACTTGATATCTTTATAATTGTCTAATATGTTTAGATAAACATTATCTATAACTTCTCTAAAGTAAGTTACTACATCACAAAAATCATATGAAAACTAAATTTTCTCCAGTTATTAGCTCATTAGGGAAAGTACCAGCATAGCCTAGTAATACGAAGTCTGTACACTCCCGTCGAATCCCATAGTAAAAAATGTGCCGTTTTCTGTTGATCGTATAAGTAGCGAACCTAACGGATGGTCTCGGAACTTATAGCTAGCACACGCATCGTTATGACGTCAAAATTCTTCAACCAATGGGAAATCGCTTTGTCAGTTGGCGATGGTTCGCTTCGAGTGGTTGTAAGCGGTCCAATATATTTATTTTAACTGTGTTAAAATTTCATTTAACGGCAAAATATTTAAACTTCCGAAAAAGAATTAGTTTATAGCTTGCTTATATATAAGAAAGAAAAAGAAGAAGCAGTAACATATTGTGATTGGAAAGTTAAAGTGAAATTTCTTGAAAAATACACGCGGTCTAATTCAAATGTGATTTTGGGGGCGTCCGCTAGATGGTAGGTCATGCGCAGATGGAAATCAGGAATCAAAGGAAACCCCGGAGTGTACAGACTTCGTATTATTAGGCTATGGTACCATCACCTTTTCAACAAAAGCTTGAACAGCTCCATGCCCTAGAAGTTGTATTCTCTTATTTGTTTCAGAATAATTTTTTATAACTCTCCAAAGATTTTAATAAAAAAAGAAATAATAATTATTTTTATTTATTTATTACTTTTTATAGCATTATCTTCCTTAACCCTTAATCGTTACTGTCTGCTTCCCACGAAAATGCCCGCGAGTTGTTGAAAGTGCTCACTGCGTGAATGCCTTGGATGCTAGTAATCAATTCAGTACTACTACTACTCATTATATTAGTACTCTACATTGATGGAATCATCTAATTTCAACAGAAAGTGCACGTGTTTCCTGTCAGTGCTGTGGACGCATCCATGACTGCAGCGCACGCAGTGAGCACTTTCAACAACTCAGGGGCATTTTTGTGGGAACTATACAGTACCCCATAAAAAATTCATGAAAAAATTTTTTTGACTGTTGCTTATTATTACTAATCATGTCAGGATTACAATTATCATGAAAAATAATTTTTATTACATGTATTTATTTGTTAATGTATTGTTGCCATTATGGCAAAAAAACTATTTCTGAACCAATATATTTCATTACATAAATTGCTTTATTTCATACAAATGTCATGACTGATGGCACCATACAGAGTATTGAGAGTACCATACAAATGTCATGGCTGATAGCGAACGTTGATATTGCCATATGGCAACATAATCGATGAAGAGTTAAAATGTGAATCATTAAGGGAAGCATCGTAGCTTTCGAAAAAGACAGGCCTTGGCAGTGAAAAGTCACCTGACCTTCTTAGTCGAAGCAACAATGTAATCTTCATTGTTTCAACCAAACGAAAAAATACTGATTGCTAAAATACAAGATGGAAACAATGAAGATTATATTGTTGCTTGGACTAAGATGGTCAGGTGAATTTTCAGTGCCGGGCCTGTCTCTTTCGTCGGCTGCAGCATGTATTAATTTCATCAACCATTGTTGACGCAAGACCAGCCAATTGTTGATGCAAACACCAAGGGCTGATTGTTCACACATGCAACCAAATAAACATAAACCAAATCTATTTCATATATATAAATATAAACATTATTAATTTCTATGTTTTTAAGAGACTATCTCCGGTTTTAGATTTTTTCCATCATTGTGGTAGTATTACACAAATTGGGATAAATTTCAACCTTATAACTTATCTCCTAGTTGCATTTTAAAACCGGACAAACATACTTACATTGTGCTTTATATACCGGGGATCTAAAAGTCAGTAGACTTTTTTAAAACCTGAAATTATTAACCTATTTACAATAAAACGATGCGGTTTGCACAGAAATGCTCAGAAACACGGGGGGGTTTTGTTTATGAGGAAAAATATTTTGTTTATATAAGTTACATTTTTGACCAAAAGGTGGCGCTGCGTTTCATGTAGAATTAGAGTCAATTTATAGGAAGAGTACCGCATTTGAGTGAACTGTGCCGCAAGGCTTCTGATTGGCTTTTTGGTATCACGTGGCATAATCGCAGCCATTTTGAGTTTTCCCGGGTGAATGCTTGCTAATCGTTTCTATGTACAGTCAACCAAAGGAAATAATCCACACGAGTTTAATACTTAATATTACATTTCATGCTAATGTGTTGTTTTAATAGCTTTTATAATTATAATTATTTAAATTTAATAATCTTAATAATGTTAAATCTAAATATAATATTAAATTATTAAAAATAAATTAATATTGAAACGGTAATACTTAGAGTAAAATTCAAGTGTGGATTATTTCCCTTTGACGACTGTACTTCAGTGAGCTTTGAAACTCACTTGGGAGCCTTGAGACTTTAATCAACAATTAGTAAGTTTCAATCGATAAACAGAAACTATTTTATTGATAGCAGTTGCATGTATTAATAATAAAGTTTTCCTAAGATTTAGAGATGAATAATTTCGTCAATTAGCTATTCCGTTATCCGGGCCATTATGCCAAATTGTTGCACGGTAAACTGCACTAAATCCGTAGAAAAGGGAAATTAATGTTTTACATTCCAACTGGGAAGAACAAACATCCATGCCCATGGTGGGATTCGAATCTGCGACCCGACGGATTCGGGAACTGGAAAGCTACCGGGCCGGCCCTGTCCACTCTAAATGAAATACATGTATATCATTGAGATTTAATTTAAGTAGTGCAAAAACGATGTGAAAATGAAAAAGAAAAAATAGAAAAAAATAAATATTGTCTATTTTTTTAAAATTTCAAATTCATAAATACCATGTAAAACC
>JAHWFO010001925.1:394670-408173 GCA_023313115.1 Rhysida immarginata
CGGGCCGGCCCTGTCCACTCTAAATGAAATATATCATTGAGATTTAACTTAAGCAGTGCAAAAACGATGTGAGAATGAAAAAGAAAAAAAATAGAAAAAATAAATATTGTCTATTTTTTAAAATTTCAAATTCATAAATACCATGTAAAACCTAAAATTCTTTCTACATTCATTGGAATTAAATATTAAATTTATGAAATTTTATAAGTTAACGAAATACAGATTATATTTTGTTATTGATGACCTAAAAAAAAAAAGGAAGTGATTTAACAATTTAATTTGAGCAGTAGAGTTATCTTTTATTTTTACCACGTTAAATATATTAAAAAAACCTATTTATCATGTAATAAGGGAATTTACAAATTGTAAAATATTACATCCTAACATTTTACTCGAAATGCAGCGTGAATACTTTGAAAAAATGTTCACAAAACAACATAATCTCCATACTGCCCTTTGTATGCATAGAAGAATTAAACTCAAAATGGCGTCGCTCAAGACGATTGCAATACTCTTCTTGTAAAGTGACTCTATGTATTGAAAGTAATGATAAAGGTAATTATGGAGAAAAATATTCCTTTAAGCTTAACTAGCCATTATAAAACTAGATATGTTGCGACTAATGCGATTTCGATTCCAGCTGTTGTACATACAAATTCTCTTCATCAATATTATTTTATTTCTAGAAGAATTTATAATTCTGCTCCTATATATATTAAAAATAATTTCCTTAAAGGAAATTGGCAGAGAGTTATAAAAAAATGGGTCTCTTCAAATAATGATTTTGATTCTTTTTTTCCTTTTCCATCATAATTTTATATTATTATTTTTTAATCCTCCTTTTAGATTTAGTTTTTAGTTTTTAGTGTAAACCCTACGAGCTTAGGCTCAGTGATTACATTTTATTGTATTAACTGATTTTATTGTACTGTATTGTATTTATTATAAATTGATTGTATTATACAATAAAATAATTTAAATTTAAATTAAATTTAAATATATACAAATATGGACAACTGACACCATTTTTTGCCTTTTCGCAGGTTCACTCACTATAGACTGCTTATTAAAATTCAAAAAATCACTCGTTTTTTATGTAATTTATGTATACTTACGATAAGCGTTAAATTGCATAAAAAAAATGAGTGATTTTCGAGAATTTTAATAAGCATTTGAGCCTACAAAGGCCAAAAATGGCGAAAATGGCTTCAGTTGTCCATACTTGTATGTACAGAGCTTTAATGTAGAATACAATCTTATCACACGTGAAATAAGCAGATGAGTTAATTGCGCATTATCTTGGCTCTAAGGATGTTATTTTGATGGTGCTTTAAGAAACGCTTCGACACAAGCGATTTTCGAAGATTCAAAAAACTGAATTTAAGAAGAATTTAAAATTCCAGCCTCACCTTTTGGTCAAAAATGGAACTAACCAAAAATATTTCTCATTATAAACAAAAATTCCCTGTTTCTGAGCATTTCAGTGCAAACTGTATCATTTTATTGTAAATAGTTTAATAATTATAAGGTTTTAAAAAGTCTACTGACTTTTAGATCACCCTGTATATAGATTCTGCATGTAAATTTCCAAAAGGATACATTATGTGGTAGAAAGGCATGACTAACGTTTTTTTATTAAATATGATAGTTTAGTACAGTCATCAATTGTAGCGCACCTGGTGAAAGACTGGGGCACGATCATGCGACCACTTTCCATTTTTCTCCATAGGAGGTAATCATTTGTCGTGTCTGTGTAATAAGTAATCTGTGACTATTAAAACTGCCATTTCTATGACTACACTCAGATTATATGTTAAATAAGTATTATGTGGTGTATGTTATAAGGCATCGGTAAGATTTAGAGCGATCACTGGTATTCCAAATGTTGCAACAGTAGCTACCACCACTCTTGTTGTAATACAAAGCATTCAGCAATTTTAGCTTGTTTCCTGATGGTGTAAACATGATTTTTTTTCGCCACTTCTAAATAAAAATCACCATTTCGTTTTTTTTGGGGCCACTTTCCATTTTTCTCTGCTGGAGGTAATCATTTGTCGTTTCTGTGTATTAAGTAGTCTGTGTAATATTAAAATTGCCATTTCTATGACTAACTCAGATTATATGTTAAATAAGCCACTTTCCATTTTTCTCCGTAGTGGCATTCAGCAGTGCGACCCCTGAAAGGCTTCAGCATCACAGCATCCATTTAAATTTAATTACTGAAACTGAAATAATGTAATAAAGACATTTATATACAATCAAAACTAAATTTCTTGAAACATTTTTATTTCCCTACATTTTCACTACTAATTCAATGATAGCCGGTAATAGCAACACTAACACAAAATCCATCAAATATCCCCATACAAAAAATTCACAAGGGGTTAAGTCAAGGAAGCTTGGAGTCCATGGCAGCTTTCTTGATCATCATTTCCGACACGACCGCTCCATCAATTTTGCAGCTGTAGCCCTCTAGCGGCCGCAAACTGAAACATAGATCTGCTGGAAATTTTACAAAAAAACTTGGTGAGTTGCTTTATGTATTTGCAAAGTTTCGTGAAGGTATGTTAAATAATACATCTACAATAAAATCATGAAACCGGGACAATCATTTCTGGACACTCTGTAGTTCTAAGAAAGATTCAGGAGGTGTGCCGATTTCTGAACGAAACCTATCCCCAACATTGGATAGGTCATTGTAGGAACCAGGGCACGACTCTCTATCATTGTCCCCCCTCCCCTCAAGTGTCAGGCCCCCAGTACGTAGCCAGGCGTTTTCTTTATGGGGGGGGGGGGGGTATGTTAAAGATATTGCGTTTAGGACACATTGATGGAAGACTTTGACGAGTTAAAGATTTGAATATCAGTGACAATGGGAACATGGAAGAAGAAGAGAAGGAACGTCAACTCTAACTATTCAAATGCTTAAAAGTCAGGGTCAAATGCTATTTGACCAAAGATGCCGTAAACACTGGATATCCCATTTGCCCATTCGCATTGTAATAAGTTTAGTTTTCGCTTTCCTTTTATTTGCACATCATGTTGGCTTTGTGCTAATTTTATTTTGAAGCCATGAAGAAAAAGGAGAACATTTAATGAAGCTTAGCTGAGATTATTTAATAAAAAAGGAATTCTGCTATGCTTCATTAAATGTGTGCCATTTTTTTCTCTGTGGCTTTGAACAAAAATTAAAATAAACTTGACACAAATAATAATCCAGTGACGCTTCTTATTCTTCAAAGTAATCTTTGTATGACGATGACATTAATGTACTTTGGTAAGACTGCTGAATTGGAGAACTAAAGGTGAAGATAAGTGGTTCATCTACACACGCCAGAGAACTGGTGACGGTTTGATATAGTTTAAAAAAGATATTGAAGTAAACATGTCATGTGCCTAACAACCCTGAGAATGAGATTATTTAATCAAACTGAAGTAGGCGTGATTTTATGGTGCCTGCAGTTAGTAGACATTGGTGTATGAAGGACCCACTTTCCAGCTGGAGAGGACCTTCCTTCTCCTCTTCCAAGGTGGGAACATTCATGTCTGACATACTAGAGAAAGTATGGGAAGAGTGTGAATTTGTAATGATATATAGATAGATATTGGTGGGGAGCACATCATACATTTGTAATATTTCATTACTTTTATAATAAATGACAGCTGTAGAAGAATAGAAGGACAAGGCACAAAAACCCTGTAATAAACCAAAATTAGGCACAGTGTTAAGACCCTGAAAAAAACTGCTTAAGTTTTGGATAGAGACTATATTTTGTCATTTTTGTCCTCTCTCTCTCTCCTGTTTAAATAAAAAAAAGAAATGCTTACTTTGCTTACTGTTTTGCACTGCCTCTGATACTATATTTTATTTATAGACTTTCTTATATCCTTTATAGACTTTCTTCTTTGGAGGAACAACATGTTCTTGTAACAAAGAATGTTATCTCTAAATATACATTCATCTACAATTATTTGCTTAGAATCTCAAACTATCATATTTCCTACTTCCTCTTGATGTTTATATGATTTTTGGCCATCTTAAATACATAATGATTCAAAAAAAAAAAAAAACTCCGAAAAACCTCAATTCCAAAGGGAACTAAGTCTATTGTTTTAATGGATTTAAGTTCAGTTTGGAAATGAGCTCTTCATTTACTCACTTCATAAAGTACACTGAATATATTAATATAAAATATATTAAAAATTTATTTACTCTAAAATTTTTGATATTATTTTAATTCATAAAATATTTAAATTATACACAGAATTAAAAATATGTAAACATTGCTAATAAATATGACTCAAGTAATTTCACGATTTGTTTTTTGTATTTAGAAATGTTCTTTTTAAGAAAAAACAACTGAGCACAATTTTTGGATCGTTTCTGCTGTTTTACATTTTTGTTTTTTATAGCATAATATAACGACTGATATTAATCTCTAACCTATCTAAATTGACACCCCTTTCATGTTTAATAGTGCAAAATGCACCTCTTAATTGTTTGTGATAGAAATATGATTTTTTGCGTGTGTCATATAAAGGGGGAGGGGTCTAATTTCCATACTAGGGCAAGATAATGTACGAATGAATCCATATTGTTCATCAATACAGTGACATTTTGTTACTGTTTTGTATGTTTTTGTTCTTCAGGGGGCATTCTAATAAATCACGAATTTCGTCTGAATTATATCCGTCTTTTTTTCGTCTTTCTTAGCCTATTTATAAATCCAAACCACAGATATCAGTAACACGATTATTAATCTGATTAAAAATCGAAGTATAAAAATGTTCAAGGAACATTTATATATGTATATTCTTATTAAAATTGTTCAGGAACTCGTTCATATAAAGTGTCAGTGTCTTAGTAGGGACCACAGAAGGCCTTGTTTATTGTATGTTGAACAACAATCTTATTTAGAAAGCAGAAAAAACACGTTCAACTTGTTTTCGAAGGCAATGATGACAGCGAGTATGCCTTTGAAATTCAATTCTTGCTTTACCTAATCTAATATACATGAGCTTGAGCAATGAGTTCAAGTAACATGAAGAGATGGGTGTTTGATGCAAATATTTTCTCACATCAACCCTAATAAAACGCACAAATTGGTAAAAATAATCAAATTCATATAGATCTACTCACTTGTTATGTTTGTTGCAGCTGCCATTTTTCTCTTTCACGATCTTTACGAGATTACGCGAGATCTCTTTGACGTCATTCCATTACCCAGCGATCATTCTTTGGACGCCATTCTTACTCTGTACAAAGAAAAAGGTTTGTTGATTAAATTCAGATTTAAAAGTTACGATCGCTCATATTTTATACTGATCTGTAGTGCACAACGACATTTAAGCGATGGGTCGAAAGAAGAAGAAGCAAACAAAACCTTGGTGTTGGTATCCTTTTTTTTTCTAAATGCCAAATTCATACTTTAATGTTTTGCATTTGTTATCAATTCATTGCAATAAATTCAATGATCTTCATTTTTAAGTAGATTTTTAAATGTACTATCACAATATTCCATTAAGCATGATTATTAAACTGAAAATTACATTTTATTAATCCTGAAAATGATACAAAATGTTTGAAAATCAATACCCTTAACTGAACTTCAGGTATTGTAATAGGGAGTTTGATGATGAAAAGATTTTAATTCAACATCAGAAGGCTAAGCATTTTAAATGCCACATATGTCATAAAAAACTGTATACGGGTCCAGGTTTAGCTATTCATTGTATGCAGGTAAAAGAAAACATTATCATTATAAGTAGTTCGTAAGCGCATGATGTTTGAATGTGTTTATTTGCGGTTATCTAGGGGGTTTGGAGCAAAATGATAGTCCTGACATCTATACTCGTAATTAAAGTAGAAAGGTTTTTAATGTTTTTAAACACGCCCTGCCTCATAATGAAGTTATGGTTTTTAAATTAAATTATGATAAAATACGAAAACAAAAATTCCCTGGTTCAAATCCAGGTCGTGGAGTTTTTTTCATTTCGTTTTTCATCTTAATTTAATTGTATTAATGTATTTTAATGCTCAGGAATATTGTTTCAAGCTCAGTATTACTTTTCTTTCTCATATTAACCATTGGTGTGTCTTTTATCTTGGCAGATTGAATTCATATAAATAAATAAATAAATAAATAAATAAATAAATAAATAAATAAAATCAGATATAAATTGATGAAGATTAACTGACTATTAGAAGATGAAATCTTTCTTTAAGCTGCAAGTGCTCTGTTATTGTGAATCAACAATTGCTTGCATTTATTGTTTGTTAGACATTCACCTGTTTCTGGAAAACGTAGTAAAAATGTAATATTTTTGGACGTTTTGAGGATTGGTTTATAGACTTTGGAATACATGTGTTTATTATACAGGGTGATTATTATTATTATTATTATTTTTTTTTTTACGGCTTTTGAAAGTTGAACTTTAATTATAATCACCCTGTACTTGGTGATAAGGTCATCTATCCCGAAGTCTGCATTCTTTAAGTCGACTAATTTTCCCTGAAAAATCTATTTATATTTAAACCCTAAAGTTTAACTTTCAAAAATCGTAAAAAAAACAAACAAAAAAACCATTGGTTAGAATGACCTGAATATATGCGAAGAAGGGGGAAATGGTATGGTATAAGAAAAAAAATATGCAAGATGGCGATTACAAACTTAGCGGAATTGAAGACATGCATTGCGCAACACATTCACAATGTCAAATCTGATACAGTCTGATTTGTGTGGAACATGCTCTTTTTCGTTTGTGGCAGAAAGTGGTGGACATCTTATTGAACATTTATTGCGCAAATCTCGTGATAAATAAAAACCGATTTCACTGTTGCTTTTTTGCGGTTTTTGGCCTCAGTACAATTAAAAACCGATTTTTCCCATCCCAACTTGGAAGTCATTAAAAACTTTTTTTTTTTTTTTTTCCTTTTCTTTTGCCATACCATTTCCCCCTTCTTCGCGTATAATCAGATCAAATTTCAGGTCATTCTGACCAGTAGTTCTTTTTTTTTTTTTTACAGCTTTTGAAAGTTGAACTTTAATTATAATCACCCTGTACTTGGTGATAAGGTCGTCTATCCCGAAGTCTGCATTCTTTAAGTCGACTAATTTTCCTTGAAAAATCTATTTAAACCCTATTATTTCAATTTAAGTATTAGGAATTAATCGATTTTATAATTCCTCTAATGTATACAGGCTTTTTGGGACCTAATAAGTTCTCTCTCGTTTTTCTGTTCATATTTACCTGTTTGGTGTCAAGGATGTTAAATAACCATTGGAAGTATTTGAAATTTAAACTAGCAGGAGATCAGTCCACTGACGCTTTGCTTGCTCTTTCAGGCCATGAAAGTTAATTATAAAAATTAATGAGTTAATACAAGCAGGCTCTCCTCGAACTGGTGTCATCTTTGGTTTCCCACTTGTTTCAATGCAGCCCAATGACACGGATGATGAGCATTGAGATACTTTGGTTCCTTTGTGGTTGCATTCAAAAGTGTGCCATCAAGGAGTCCTTGCTTCGTGGCTGGCTGGCTGGGTCGATTTATTGAGTGATGATTTCCACTATAGCTGCCTTCATAGAGCCCTGAGGCTTTCTTGTCCTCTTCTTCTCCACTTTGATGCATTCTCTGCCTCCATTGTTATTCACTTTCTCCCCCCTGGATTTGGTAGGAAAGGCCATCACGGTTGAGTCAAAACCCATGAACCTTTTTTCGTACCCAAAATCCCCTCAGTAAATACGTGACCTCCTGACCATGTGCATACAATGGCTTTCCTATAACCACCGATGCTTAAACAGGGATGGATCTGGAATTATTTTTTATAGCTACCATTGTATTGTATTGCATTTACAAAAGCTACTTTCGTATTTTTTAGCCACCATTGCTGCTAATTCAAAAAGAAACTCTCCCTGGTAAAACCGAGCAAAAGAAAAAAAATTGCTTAATTCAATTGTACTAATGAAATTAAATATGCTAAATTCAGTCAGGTTTTTTTTCTTCTTCTTAATTTTGGTGTAAATTCCACTAATTCAGTGCTCCCACTAGAATTGACAGAGGGCAGGTGACAATTGCAGCAAGAGGGCATCATGAAGTGTCACGGCATCTCACAGGGAAGGGAGGCGAGAGGCAGGGGCAAGGCTCAAAGTGGAATGAAATTATTTATATAGACCCATTATATTAGGAAATCAATACTTTATTCCTTAATAAAACATAAATACAAAATATGAGGCAATTCTTTTATGTTTAATTTTAAACCATTCTTTTACTGCAAATGGTAAAATTTCATTAAATAAATCTATATCAGTTTACTTTAATACATAAAATATGTTTGAGTGTTTCCTCTTTCAGTGCATTTCTGTGGGTTGTTTTTATTAATTTAATTTGAGAGAAAACTCTTTCCACTGCTGCAGTACTTAATGGAATGACAGTAACAGTAGCATATATTTTTGCTAAACTAGGAAAGAGATTTATTAATCCCTGATTCACTTGTTTAGATTCATAAAATAGATCTGACAATCGCTTTTAACGATCTGTCTTCCATTTTTAAGTTTTGTATTAAGGTTAGAAAACTTGTCACTCGTTTAGGAGCCATTCTTCATCTTCTGCAAAATGTTTCGCTATTGCTTGTATATCCAACATCCCATAAATGAACGGGACATTTTCAAGATCAGCCAAATCCAAAAGTGAAAGATGTTCACATATATATATCTAGAATAATATGTTTGAAAACTGTTTAACCATTGTAAATAAAATATCAACTTAAATGGGTAAATAATTTAGCTAAAGCAATGTTTTTGGGAACGAGCGCACAACTGTCGTGGCAGGGCGCAGTACTCTCATGGCAGGGCGCAGCGCCCTCCTAAAATAGGCTAGTGGGAGCACTGTAATTTTTGCAGAATGTCCACTAAGTTGGCCACCCTGATACCAACTAATGCACGTGTGATGCGAATAGTTTTAAACACCCTAGGAGTAATTCAAGAATAGCCCTAGTGGAAGACTATGGTGTAAATGTGATTTTTAATTTCGCCACTCTTAAATTTAAATCGCTGCTTAGCTTTTTTGGGGGCCATTGGCGAAAATGGCGACCTTCTGCTTAAATTTCTCCCACTGCGAAAAGGCAGGAACAGTCATGTGACTTCTCTCCCTAGTTTAAAGCAATCCACGCTGATCTCCCCTAAGACTCGTAAGTCACGTGCAGGAGTGCGTCTGCAGATTTGGAACCGATGCTAAATTTCCTCGTTTCTAAATAAAAGAAGAAAAATGGTTCGAACGATCATTAAGTAGATTCTAATATCTGGATAATGAATGCATGAGGTAATACTTAAATTTATAATTACCGTATTAGCCCGAATATAAGGCGACCTCCCCAATTTTGAATACCAGTACAAAAAAAAAATTTTTTTTCAGTGCTGCCAGTAGTTAAAATTAGCAGCAACATTGACTCTAAATTATGGTTAGTTAAACAATTTATCAAATATAGTAAACTTAAAAAATCAAAATTTCAAATGAAAATTAATTTATTAACAAAATTTTACAACTTAATTTGCCTTGTAACAATTCCAAGTGTAATTTAGTTTTAATCATCATCACTACTCTGTCATCATCACTGTAATCACTGCTCTCTTCTTCATTTTCATTGTTAGCACTTTCAGTTTCCCAAAGGATATCATCCTCTGTCCCATAGATTGGAGATATAGCATTTTTTAAACTCTTTTACAATGCTCTGCCAAGCCTCTGTAATCCATGAGCATAATTGAATGATGGTTGGTTTTTAAGTCTTCCAGAAGGATTAGAGGATGGTTCCCTTCCAAAGGCCACTCATTGTACAATACTCTCAATCTGTCCTTGAAGGGCTTACTAACGATCACATCTAATACTTGGAGTTGCGAGGTCATACCTCCTGGTATTATGACCAAATCCGTATTACAGTTTTTACAAAAATCTTTCACTTCTTGAGTGATATGTCCTCGAAATGAATCAAGTATAAGCATTCCTCTCTGGTTCAACAACAACCCTGGTCTTCTACACTATACAGTTTTAATCCAATTGAGGACTAAAGTGGATTCCATCCACCCTTTTTCTTGAACATTTAATATTACATTAGGTGGCTTTTCTTTGGGCATTGTTTTACATTTCAGTGTAACACAAGGAGGAAGCTTTCTTCTATCTGCCAAACTCCCAACAGTTATTCGTTGCTTTTCATTCCCATTTGTTAAACTAGTGACATCTTTTGCATGTACAGTAATTGCACTAGGCATATCAAAATAGAAGGCAGTTTGATCTGCATTGCCCGTTTATTTGCGATGACAAATAATTATGCTTTTGTCATAAGCTTTTAATATATCATTGGTATATGATCAGTTTCTCTTCAAAGTTACTTGGTAGTTGTTGGCACAAAGAGGTTCGACGTCTCAAAGCTAAACCATAGCAATTCATCATCCACCTGCACCAACCTAAACTGGCTTTAAATTCAGTTCTTGGAATATTTAGTTCTGTAACAACTTCTAGTGCTTTCAGTCTCATGACTTCTCACATTATAGGAATACTTGCTTCACGTTTTGTACTGACAAAATAACTTCTCCTTAAGCCTCGATTGAACTATTTTGCTGTTATTCATTACGGCAATTTTTGGGAAGGTTATTTTTTAATACGGTAAACTGAAATCCCTTTTACACGTGCAGGGTCGGACTGGCTATCAGAGGCCCGGGGTGCGATCTCACTGGGACAGCCCGTGTTTCACTAACTTAATATCTACAGGGTGTCCCAGGCAGGGGGGGGTCCGGGGTGCATTTGCACCCCTTGGTATATGGCCAGTCCGACACTGTACACATTTTAAGAGAACAAGCATCGTCACTTATACAGTATAGGCCTAACACAAAGAGCATGCAGTTGCGAGACTTCCCAGAATAGCGTTGGTTTCCGGTAATGGCTACGCACATAAGGCGAAGCGCTATTATAAGGCGATGGCTAATTTTACGATGTTATTTGGTGAAAGAAATATCGCCTTATATTTGGGCTAATATGGTAATTTAATTTAATGTAGAAGCTAGAAAGTTATGAGATGATTCAGACTTAAATAGTCTCTTTGGTTAGCTGCACCTATAAATCTGTGCTTTGTGTAGTTGATTTTGGGTCGTGGCCAAAGAGAAAAAAAAAAATTTCTTTCTTTCCTTTTTTTTTTTCTTCATTGGAATACAAACCTAATATTTTCCATTTCCAGCTTTCCTTGTAATTAAATATCAGACAAAGTGCATTTTTCCTTTTGATGTTTCTTTTAACATTTTTCAGCTGATATTGTCTGAATGCATCTTATAAATCATTATAGAACATTGGTTTCATTTAACCCTTTCACTGCGTAATTAAATTTTATTTTCATTCTTGAGAAGATGGTAGACAAGAAGTTTATTAAACCCTGTGAGATGAATCAGATTTCCGCAGGTAGAGATAATGTTATTTTGTGTGGATATATCCGCTTTACACAGCAAAAGGGTTAAGGATGAGTGCAACTGGATTTTCTTGAAAAACTAACAAAAACTAGTACAACTCCTTCTCCAGTTCAGCAGGCATTGATGAAGTGATTGCACTCTATGGCTAAATTGGATTAATGAAATCTTGCTCTAGAGTAAAGTGTCAATTTGCACACTTCATTCTCACTTAAACATTGTAAAACCTGTTTGAATTAAAGTCTATGCAGCTAAATGTGCTAGTTTTATGACTTTCAATTAAAACTTGCAGGGACAAGTTATTTTTATAAAAATTTTATATATAAATCAAATCTACTGATATGCTTAAAACCAAGAAAATTCAAAAGTTTGTCTTAAAAAACAGGTACATAAAGAAACTATTGACAAAGTTCCCAATGCTTTACCAAACCGAAACAATATTGATATTGAAATATATGGCATGGAAGGAATCCCTGAAGAAGACCTGAAGGAACATGAAAAAGCTAAACAAGGAGGCGAAAAGTGTAAGTTTGTTTTTATTTTTTCTCTTTAAACTGTGACAAGTTTTTAACTGTGGTATTAATCATTGTGGTTTGTGGTATTGAAATTTTAATTATTTATCAAATGTTTTGTTTACACTTTTAGCAAGATAAAGAAAATAATAAAATGGAATCCTGATTAAACTGTTGGCAGAGGGATGAATTAATTTTTTCTGGGCGGGGCCCCCCCTCATATATACAAGGGGCGATTGATAAATAAGGTCTCCATGGCTGTAACTTCCTTATTTGTTAACCGATTTTCAAAATTCTTTTTGTATCTTATACTCACATTTGTCCTCTATGTAAATGCACTATTCACTTTTCGACATAGTCCCTATCCCTTTCCACGGATTGCGCCAACGCGTGACTAGTTGGGTGAACCCGTCAGAGAGGAATTCCGGAGTTGTTGTCGACACCAGGATTGAATGGTAGCTTTTGACCCTCTTCTGGAGTACGATAACGTCCGCCCACACACGAGTCACCACACACAAGAGGCGTTGCAGCGCCTACAGTTCAAAGATGAAAAATTGCATTTCAAAAATGAAAGACTTTGCACATTGCGACTTTCACCACTTCCCAAAGAAGAAAGAACCCCTTAAGGGACATGAGTTAGTTCTTAGGGCGAGATAAACGCTGCCATTCAATTTTGGTGTCGACAACAACTCCGGAATATTTACTTGAATATACACAGTAAAACCCCGTTACAACGTACTTCAAGGGACCTGAAAATTTGTACGTTATTCTGAAACTGGGGGAGGGGGGGCCTGTGAACAATGCATATATTCATAGAAAAACATAAGAATACATGAATGCATTTTATTTTATTCAATACAAATACACTATAGCATATACAATATGTAGTATTAATTTTTTTAAAAAAAATCTGTAATGGCCATCTGCATGTTGAATTGATGCTCAGACTTGCACGGTTACAAAATTCCCTGACTTTTCCCAGTTACATTCCCTTACCTATCCCGATCGCTAGTCACTCTGTTACATGCACATAAATTAAACAAACATAAATTAAGATAAACAAGCACCTAATCTTACCGTATTGAAGATGGGCAATCGTTCGTCAAGTGAAGGTCTTAATCTAATTGCAGCACAAATTGGATCCCGACTGAGTAGCATACAGAGATTTCCAGGTTTATATATGCTACACTGACCAACCAATGAAATGTGAACTCAGCTTAATTATCCCATTGGCCCAGTTGCAACTTTCGCATGGGCTGCATTGGCCAATCAGAGCAAGACGTGAACGATGTACGTTGTACTGAAAGGATAATTTAACCAAGGGAATGTAAAATTAGTATGTTAATGTGAGGTACGTTGCAACAGGATTTTTTTTTTAATGTGCACATATCACAATTGATGGCTAGATGTCGGTGGGGTTTTGTTTTTTTTAATAATTATTTGTTATTAGACAAGATTAACAGTCTAGCTAAGATAAAGCTTGTTTCTAAAATGTTTTAAAAGACATTTCATAAAACAAAAGAAAAAAGTACAAGTGCATTCC
>JAHWFO010001925.1:408273-459572 GCA_023313115.1 Rhysida immarginata
AAAAATAATAATTATTAAAATAGTTAAGCACTTCTACATGCTTTGCTTCTAAGCATTGCTATAAAATTTGTTGGAGTATGAACAATAATAAATTTCTATTTATTTGAAGAGGTAAAAATTTGAACTAAATTATATGCTGTAATTTAAGGATTATTATAATCTTTATTAGAAAAGTTTTCTTAATTCCTGTTGTCGTAAAGATTGCATTCATTTGTCGTTTATTGCGATCAACCTTGATTATCCGTGTATGTGTCATGTGCTTGAAATCAAGTTTTTTTTTGTTTAGAAACAAAAAGATTCCTATGAGCTTTATTTGCAATTCACTTTTCTTAGTCTATCATGTATAATTCCCAAAAACAAGAAATGACTTGAAACTCCTATAATTTGCAAAGGTAGATGCCACATTCAGCTCAGTCATGAGAATGACCCTAGGTTTTGGAGTATTTCAGTTGATATGAGATTGTTGACCTATATTGCATTAAACAAAATTGCTATGAATATGGATTCAAATACGCTGGTTAGGTGGCATAAATTAAGGTAAAATTACAAAAAATGCTATAAACCATTAAAAAAAATAAACTAATAGATGCAAAATTTGTGTATGTTCTTAAGGAGATGATACTCTGAAAAATACAATATGCAAAATAGTGGTGCTGTCCTAAGTGTTTATATGAGGAAGTACAGGGCGAGTTTTAATTAACCTACAAAGTTTGACTTGAATAACTTCTATCTTTCTATTAATTCTATCTTTGGGGTCGTATGAAAGATTTCGTTTACAAGAAGAAGCTGACAAACCTTATTAGCCTTAAAAGGTCCATAACTGATGCATTTGCAGGCATTAAAAAAGAAACTCTTGAATGTGTAACTCTTTGTGACTATTGTATCACCTCTGAAGGTTATCGCTTTGAAAACCCTGTCCATTAAATTCCTTTTCCACGTTCTTTTCAATAAAAAATTTTTGTAGTGCTATCTGCAACGACTCGAGTTATTTGAGTTAAATGGTGTGGGTTAAAAAGTTTTCAGAGTTATCGGTATTTTTGTGATTTTTTTCGTAATTTATGGAGAGCAGTGTACAAGTTGCCATCTTGTTTGATGATGATCTTGAAATCTTATATAATCGATTTTATAATTCTTAAAGTTTCTTTTAATCATAGTTCCACAGGGTGACAGTGACGATCTACCTCCACCAAAGAGACCTAAACCAGATGTTGCGCCGCCCATTGGTCCTGGTCCTCCGATGGCTCCTGGCATGATGCCCTCCCAAATGATGCCACCTATGCCTGGTCCGATGCCATCTCCTATGGGAGTTCCAGCTATGATGCCGCCAGCTGGTCCAGGAATGCCTGGTATGCCGCCTGCCACTGTGCCACAAATGATGGGTCCCATGGGTCATTTACCTCCCATGCATATGGGACCAATGGGTCCTGTGCCACCTATGGGTAAGTACGGAGAAACTTTTTTGCTTGAGAAAAAAAGAACGGTTTTCAGAGATGCTCACTTGCAGTCAACGCAAATAATAAATAATTGCTAACAAATCAACTTTGAAACATATGTAATTGCCAAAGTAAAATGTAATCTTTCACAGGAAGACACAGGTATGGTTTTTTATTTCTTAATTGCACATGACATGACATGAAATGTGCTGTGCAGTACTTATTTATTTGTATTATGCATGATCTCTTGTCTAATTTTTTTTCCTGCCTATTGTTCATTTGCATGGATGATAAAAATGTTCAATTTATTTTTCACATGCTTTCATATTTTATAAGTTTTTGTGCTTTATATATATATATCTATATATTTTCTATAGTTATAAGAACTCTTCTTGGACCATTTATTTTTTAATAATGGCCCAGTTTATTATTAATTTATTTATTAATAATAATCATTAATAACTTTCTTAGGTTTGGAAGAGTTTGACAGGGTTCCCACATTCTGGAAAGTCCGGGAAATGAAACGTGGTCAGGGAAGAAGGGCTATTTTCATGCATTTGTCAGGGAAATGAGACTCTTCCTGGGAAAAGTCAGGGAAATAGATTTTACTGGAGACATCTATACTTACATTTATATGTCCAGTTACGAATCAGGAGGCAAAAATTATTGAACAAGCCTCATAATACTGATACTAATACTAATTTTATATAATGTGGCAACTAATAATAATAATAATAAAATTGTATCTGAAAAGCTGTTGTAGAGACATGTTTTTTTTTAAAAAAAATACGATTTGGTCAGGGAAACGAGACCGTCGATTTCAGGGATAGTCAGGGAAATGAGATACAGATTTTCTGTGGGAACCCTGGTTTGATTTCATGTTCGTGCCATAATTTTTAATTAGTAGCGAAAGAAAGAAAGATATTTTAACATTTATTGTCATCTTGTTTATTTATTTGTGAAATATATAATTCTTTGCAAAATAAAATATTAGGGCCTCTTTATTATTAACATGAAATTTTGGTTGCATTTCTTTTAGACGAAGGAAAACTAGAATTCTCTCATTAATTGGATTGGTTCTTTGGAAAAGGACACCAGTCTAGAAATAAAAGTTTTATAAATTACAATCAGATATATGTAACATACAAAATACAATTGTTTTTTCTGTTTAAATCTTTGTTATTTAAAAATTTAATAGGAATTTATTATTTTAAAATGCAAGCAATATTTCAATTTTATATATTAAAATTTTCCTTTTTTTAAAAAACATTATTTTTTTAATGAAGACTTAGATCCTTTTCAAAATTAATTTTAATTGGATTTATCAGCCTAAAATTAGTTGGTAACAGATTTTGAAAAAAATTTGCTGATCCTTGGGAAACTTTTAGCAGGCCTTGAATGTTGGTGGTTTCCCATAGTCTTCTGCATTCTTCTGCCTTTTCAGTGGGTGAAAAACAAACAGAGGCATTACATTCAGAAGTGATAAATTTTTTATCTGCAGCCTAATAGCTTCAACTTCTGGAGCCAACATGCCATCTCTCTTAAGCCAGCTTTTCAGAATTGTAGATATTAAAAAGATGCAATCTACAAACTAGGCAAACTTTGTGCATTGTTAAACATGTTTCTGAAAGGTAGTGATATCTTTTAAACAAGCTCTTTTTTTATATATTATAATTACTTTAATTACTTAAGTAAAATAAATATAAAATAATCAGTAAATATTAGTAAAGGAAGAATAATACACCAAAATTCATGACAGTCCTCTTTTGTTGTGATTGGCCTTGTTGATTCTTGAATACAATCACCAGAGAATTTTTGAAGTTTCACGATGTCTTCAGTCTTAAAATTAAAAAGAGTAAATACCTTATTGACTGTGGATGTGAAGACTATTGAAGTTTCACGAGGTCATTAAATTTCTTTGTGGAAAAGCGGTTGGTTTATGTCTCCTATTGATAGTCTTCAGTCTTGTTTTAATTAGGTATACTTCTCTTGATTGATCAGTGCTCACTCAAAACTCTCGAACTCCTGGTTCAACTCTCCAAAAGGGGGGGAGGGTCATTCAACGTTTATTTTCATTTCAAATACTCTAAGCTTCTAGAGTGAATACAGGAAAAAGACTAACTGAGAACAGTATTACTTGTTGTAAAATAAAATTTCATTACAATAGATTAAAAATATCAGAAATTGAACCTATCAGTATGCTTCTTAAAAGCATTCCTAGATCATGATATATAAACGCAAACTTCAAGAAACTGATTTGATTCACAAAATGTAACTCTTCTAGATTTAGACGCATTTTCCTCTACTACGAAGGGATATCAGAAAGTAACACCATTTTTTTTTTTTTTTAACAAGAAATGTCACTGTGTAAAGTTAACATAGTCAAAAAGAAAGCTGAGTACATGCACAGACATTGCATAACAAGAATTGTTCCTGTGCACTTGCACTACGTGCTACCAGTTGTTTAAAAGATGACCGCCACTATCACATCGTCTACAGCGGAAGAACAGCGAGCTGTTATAAGATTTGTTTTCGCAAAAGGTAAAAAACCAACTGAAATTCATGGGGAAATGGTTGAAATTTCTTGTGCCGACTGTCTGGACTAGTCCAATGTATGCAAATGGTGTAAACTGTTTCAGGAAGGAAGAGTTAGCTTTGCTGATAAACAGTGTTATGGGCTGCCTGCATCAGTGGCAACCCAGCCATTATCGAGGTCATTAACAACACAATCAGAGAAACCCGTTGCATTTCTTTGAAAGAAGTGAATGAACGTTTCACATATTCTGTATGGGATATGGTGCATGAGATGCTTGGATACTGCAAAGTCTTTTCTTGTTGGATTCCAAAAAGTCTGCACAGAACCAACCGGCAACAGAATGGTGTGCAGTCTGCAACATCTGCAGTGGTACAATCAGGAGGGAAATGTGTTTCTGACTGATAGTCACAAGAGAAGAGTCCTGAGTCTTGCACTTCATACCTGAGCCTAAAACTGCAAGCATGGTGTGGAAACATCCACATTCTCCGGTTTGCAAAAAATTCAGAGTTTCTCCCTCAGCTCGGAGGATTATGCTTAACAGTTTTTAGGATATGCAAGGCATCCTACTCTTAAAGTTCCTGCCTCATGGGTCATCCGTCAACACCACTACCTACTGTGGAATGTTTACTAAACTGCAGCGTGCTATTCGGGATAAGCGACCAGAAAGAGGAAACTATGTTCGATTTCTTCATGACGGCGCATGCTCGCATGGGGCCAAGATCATCCAAGAAAAACTGGTCTGTTTCGGTTGGGAGGTTCTGGACCACCCAGACTACAGTCCGGACTTTGCGCCCTCGGGCTACCACCTCTTTGGTCCCATGAAGAGATTTCTGGGTGGTCAGAGGTTTGAGACTGACGAGGAACTCAAATCTGCCATGTGCCATTGGCTGTATTCACAACCAAAAGAGTTCTATAAGCAAGGTTGGGATAAATGCCTAAATCGTCAAAGTGCTGGGCTTATGTGGGAAAAGTAGATAAAGACGTGTAGTTTCAGCTGCACTTAGTTGTTTACCTGTATGTTTTGTAATTTTCTTTGAAAAAATAAATGGCATTAGTTTCTGATATCTCTTCGTAAATCAGCAGCCTTCCCCATTACACCATAACCCCAGAATGCCTCTCCAACCCCAGAAGCCGTTAAATACGCAAGGCCGACTGGATTAGGTAATCTAAAGTCTGTCCATCGAAAGAAAAACTAGGCCAAGGTGCCTCGTGATACTATTAACCCATTCAGTGGTGTTCTTGGGCATCATCTAAAAGTAACTTCTTCTCTTAGGCCGTGTACACAGTGAGAGTGTTGAACCTATAGTTCGGACTTAGTGCTTCGGAGTACCACCTCTTTGGTCCTATGAAGAGATTTTTGGGTGGTCAGAGGTTTGAGATTGACGAGGATCTCAAATATGCTGTGCACCATTGGCTGGATTCTCAGCCCACGGAGTTCTATGAGTAGGGTGTTCAGAAACTGGTGCAGCGTTGGGATAAATGCCTAAATCGTCAAGGTTCCTTGTGGAAGAGTAGATAAATATGCTTAGTTGTTTACCTGTGTGTTTTGTAATTTTCTTTGATAAAATAAATGGCATTATCTTTATTAATTTTAATTAATGGCATTAATTTTTGATATCTTTTCGTATATTGTACATCCCTAAATGCTAAGGATTTTCAGCACCTTCCTCAAGTGTTGGAAGTGAATATATTTCTGAATGGCAATTTTATCTCTTGAAAATTTTGTCAGCAGGTTAGAATGAAGCAATGGTCATAAAAGTTGTCACAAAGTGGTCATTATGTAGTATTAAGAAAAATTGTTCATTTATTAATCAGGCAGTTGCTGAAATAGCTGGATGGCAGTGCTCATTCAAAAAGGTCTTGGAGAAAACACCCTGTGGGACAAGTTTTAAGCCAGCGAAGAGATAATTATCATATGCACTGAAAGATCAGATTGACTTATTGAATCTGTTCTGTAATTCGGGCTTAAAAAGCCCATGTTACTAGATATTAGTAATGAATATTTTAATTCATTGGCTGTAGCGTGTAGTTCTGTTTTCTGTAATTACATAAATTCTGACGTAATTTGTGTAAACAGTTAATTTATTTCTGAATTGTAATGTAGTAAAGAAATGTTATACTTCTTTGCTTCATTCTTGGTCATTTAGATTTTATAGAAGAATATTCTATAGAATTCTCAGATCTATCTGTAGAATTTGTGTTTATTGTCATTCTTCTTTTTCCCTGGGAATTACAGTAATTATAAAGGTAAGATGGGAAGATGATCCATCAAGCTAATCTTTCGTAAACAATGGTATACGTTCATATTTCATAGGAAAAAATGATGGCCTTGACAGTGTATGCAATTAAACTTAATTACAACTTACTTTGACAAAATTATCTCCTTTTTTTAATATTTTTTTTCTTTTTTGATAAAGTTGAACTCGTGCTGTTTTTACCAAGATTCTTTAGAATTTAGCTTCTTGGAAGCTTTTAATTTTTCGTATTATCATTTAATAGCCTTAAAAAATGAAAGATTTGCTATTCTTCCAAACAAATACGTATTAATTTTTTGTTCATTTCTAGCTTCTTCAGGTAATTAAAAGTTTTATGGAAGTTTTTAATTTGTTTGGATTATATAATTAGAATGCATTCACTATCTGCATATTAGTTTTTTTTCTTTGAGATTGATATTCACTTAGACACTGAAATTGGTTGGAGAAACATCGGTGAAATGTAAAAATCAGTCGCAAAATGTTTGAATTTTATTAAATTTTTCTGATGCTATTCTAAGTTAAACTTAATTTATAGTGTGAAGACAAAGTTAAAAATATTAATTTTGAAAGGAACCATAGGAACTTGAGTGAATACATGAAGTGATTTAAATTGGAGATGGTTCCTAAATGATTTTCAGATATCATGGAGAAAATGACTTGGATGTTTTATTGCCACTTGTGCTAAGATTAGACATCCTCTGCAAGATTCATTTCAAAAACGACAGTTTTTTGCAGTAGAGTGATACCTCGACTTACGAATGCACAGATGTGAGAGTTTTTCGAGTTACGAGCTCTCGCTCGGTCGATTTTTTGATTTGACTTGCAAGCAAAAATCGTGAGTTATGAGCGAGCTTCAGATACTGACACAGCGATCACCACAATGTCCAGCAAGCATTCTGCATCTCACTCGTTGGCATCACGTGCCATCAAGTGGAACCCCGGAGTGTGAGGAAAGCGTGGCGAAAAGGGCAAAAAATCAGTGACGATGACAGTAATAGTTACAGTATGCAATTTTACTGAAATGTACTGTACTAAATTAATAAAACCAGGTTATTTGTTTTAATATGTTTTATTATACGTGCTGTGTACTATATTTTATACGATATTTAAAAGCACATGACAAAAAATTGGGATGTTTTTTTGGTAGGATGGAACGGATTAATGACATTTCAATTACTTTCAGTGGGGAAAATTGATTTATATACGAGTAAATTGAGTTACAAGCTTGGCCATGGAACGAATTAAACTCTTTAAGTCGAGGTATCACTGTATTTCATGAGCAAACACTATTCTGTTGATAAAGGGTATTATGAAAGCTCGCTGCTTTTGCATTTGCTTCCTGTATGATACTTATTGGCGTCTTCTGAAAATCAAACTTTATTTTTCTGGTAACACTGATCTACACTCTGATGAAAGAGCAGATGGTTTTACTCAGCTTCAGACTTTTAAGCCACCATATTGGAAATCACTTAAATATTAGTCTGTTTTTAATGAGAACTAGAGGACATGACAATGCTTTGATATTGCTAAATATGAGAATGGGGTGTCCCAAAAGGCTGTTTACAAACTTTGTGACGAACCAGTTTTTACATATGAAGTTGTCTGAAAAGCAAATGGTGGGGTGCTACAGCAACGTGACTGACATGCAAAAAAGTTTCCCATAGCACATCTTCCTCTACGGCAGGTGTGCTTATAGTACGTTGCCGAACTGTGTGGTTGCTTTCTTGGAAAGCTCCAGTCTCACGTAATCTGCGGTGTAATTGTCCAAACATTGGATAACTTGGTAAACGTCTGTTTGAGAAGCGCTCTCGGTACATGCATCTCGCTGCTTGTCCATTTCTATTCACAGCCCCATAAATGTAATGCATGTCGACCAATTCTTCATTATGCATCCTGCTCCTGCAACGTCCTCACCTGAAATGATCCCGCTTTACGCTCTCTAATACGCCTGCGAACATTGAATTGTAGCGGTGGCTGGTCACGTTCTTGGCATGGTCCGACCTTTTGGGATTGAAATTCTATATTGAACCTAACCTAACCCTAGCATACCTAATGGAGTTCATTCAAACCACTCTCTCAGCCCTCCTGACACTAATAAGAGCAAGCTGTGTGATTTCATTGAAATCGGTCGGTAGTTTTTGAATTTATAGGGCATACGCATATGAAAATTGCCTTTTATATACAGGTTGTATCTAAACCCCTGTCACAAACTTCTGGTGTTGATTCCCCACAGCGAGATGAAAACAAAAGTTAATATAAACATGGTTTGAATAACAACCGTTTGAGATTTCCGCAGTTAAAATTGAAGTTTCAGCAGCTGGTTTTTCTACTCTGTGGATGGCAGATGACGTGGAGAAGCTACAACAAATTCTTGAAATAACGTCCCATTTATTGGTTATTAACAGGTGTGCTTGCTAATAACTTCAGGTGTACCTGAACAACTATTAAGGTGGGTGAAACCATTCAATGCATGTCTTTTGTCACACGGTCGTCATTTTGTATAGTTGCAGAGTACAAAACCAGCTGCTGAAACTTCACTTTTAACTGCGGATGTCTCATAAAACGGTTCGTTATCCAAACTATGTTTATATGAACTTTTGTTTTTATATCGTTGTGGGGAATCGACACCCTTATATAGATTAGAAATTTCATTCCCCCCCCCCCCCCTTTTTAAAAAACAAAGCCTTTTAATATTTTAAACAGGTTGAAATTTTCTTGCAGGATTTGTTTGTCTAATATGTTTGAATATGATGTTATGATAACTCTCTCATTGTATCTTCAGCAATTAATTTTGTGTATGAAAACTACAATGTCCCAATTTCATATTTAAAGCAAGTCTTAGTGAAAGTGCACTGTGACCAGAAAATCACATAAGGATTAAATTATTGTAGAATTTAAGTAAAGTAAATCACTTATTAATGGACTTACTAAGACATACAGCTCTTCCATTAATAAGTATTAAATTTCTTTCATTTCTTTGACACCCTTCCTAATTTCTATTGAAATAAATTTCTTTTTAGTCCCAAATCAGCAGAATAGTGAATATAAATTTTTTGATTTTTATTTATTCTTATTCATGTTTTCTTCTTTTATTTGAATATCCTTCCAAGCTACATAGGATGTTTAAAAATTTCTTCTAAGCATCAGTAATTTAAAAAAAAAGCATTTGAATTTGAAATATTTTTATATCCTACTCTTTGATACCTGCAAAATCCATGGTTGATGCACTAGCCCTGGTTAAACAGTGGATTGAGGCAGATAAGTTTTAAATAAAATGATATTTTTAAACAACTAGTTACCAGTAGCTTTAAAAGTGCAAATGTTTATTTTAATTTTTTTTTTTTAAAAAGCTTAAGAATTTCCATGTATAAGAAAGTTTTTATTATATTTACAAATAATTATTATTTAATAAAATGTGAGTCTTGTAAATTAATGCCTCTTATTTTATTATCTTTGTTAGGAATGGCACCACCATTCATGGGGCCAGGGTAAGTGAAATAAATTTTTTTTTCATGAATTAAGATGTAATTTGACTAAATGAAAATTTACTGGTGTGACCAAATATGATTAGAATTAGGCACAACTTTATTGCAAAAGTAAGCCCTAAAGTTAAGAAGGCTTGAGAATAGTTTTCCATTCAAGGCTTGAGCAATTCAAGGCAAATTGCTTCTTTTGAGTAGTACTACTTTTGAGGTAAAGATTAATTGCAAACAGGATGGAGATTCTGCTCAAAAACGGCCACCGTATGGATTTAGTTCATACATAAAGTTCATAATATCTTTTAACTAACTTTCGAACTATGTGCATAGAACATAGTTCATAAAAAAATCGTGAACATGTATGTGTGTCAGTGTTCATTTATAACTCCATTGTATTTATTTAGCCAAGTAATTGAACATCAAGTCTTTTATCTGCTTCATCCATTTTTCAATTTTCTCTTAAATAAATATGTAGCAGGATATACTTAGGTGTCACTTAGGGCCGAATCACTAGCACAGCCCTCGAAAGAGTGACAAACGACACTCGATCAAGGGCTGAAGGTCAAGGGCTACTCGAAAACCCCAGATTCCAATCATTAACACATTTACAGTCTTCCCTCATATGAGTGTTGCTTGATCTCTTCCTTGAAGAAACCAGTCATGGGTTGGAGGATATTTTTAACGAAAGTGACGAAATTTTCGCATGGAAAGCGTCACGTTGCTAGGCAACAACAATGGAGGACATAGGTCAATGAAAAGGAGTGATACAACTTCTGAGAAACAAGGAAGTAGAAAAGAAAATCTTTGTTTAGTGTTGTCTACACAAATAAAGCTTATTTAACAAACATTTTTGCCTTAAATAAATTATTAAATAGTTAAATATATTTTATCATTTTACATTTCTTAAATATTCATTTTAGGCTAATTAAGGGAATATTAATAGTTCATAAGCTTAATAAAATAAACGAAAAAAATATTTAAATACTGCTTCATATCAATACATGAAGTAATAATTTTTAATAGCATAAATGTTAGAACGCGCATATAATTAAAAAATATACATGCATGTTTATAAAATAATAAAGGCATACATAATACGCATAGTCTGAATTTCGCCACAACAGTTTGTCTTCCCTCCCCCCACCTCTATTCGTTTGAACTCCTCCTGTATGGAGCCCATTTCAAAATGAACGTTTTTAAATACGACGGTATCTCGCAACAAGATATAATGATACCTTTCAATTAAAGGCATTCTATAACTTGTTCGTTTTTTGCGCTGAAGTAAAAACAATGCAATGGCATGACATTTTTACTACGAAGCGATGAAATGGCATGAAATTTGGAGTGACAAACTCTCTTCACACTCCAATATAACGCGATAATGATGAGATGAGGGCAGATCTCTCCTTGAAAGCTGTCATTGGAGTAGAAAACCTTACTCGACTCGACTCTTACAGCGCCTAGTGATTCGGCCCTTAGTATTATATAGGTATGTTTTAGAGTCAAAAGTAACCCAAAACATGCTTACTGTTTACATAAACATTATGTGAACCTCTTCCTTTCAACAATTCTCTCTCTCTCTCTCGTCGATTGTTTGTTAGAGTTTGCGTTTGCTTGCAGTTAAGTATCAAATAAGCATTTTACTAAACATTTTTGAAAGAATTGATATTGAATCGTTAAATTTTGAATATCATTTACCACATTTTTTCACCTATTTAAATGTCACTTCATTTTCTCTACCAATTATATTGCACCTGTCTTGCTCTGAACTATGTGTACGTCAAGGATGCACTTCTGTCATATAAAATAATATCGATTTGAAATGAAATCAGAAGGGCTTACTAAAGTTGTTTAATCAACTCCTGTTTGAGATGTATTGGGGCACAAATGATTGTGTACGGGCACTTGACAGATGCTGCCAGTTCTATCTTTTTCAGGCTGTTTCCTTATTGATGAAGTTGATAGAGGCCTTGCAGTACACAGCAGGAAAGAAATCTCACAGAATTTGAACGGTTTTGCCTTTTATTCATGGGTTTATGAAGGATACAAGTGAAGAGGCAGCATGTAAGTTGTCTTATATACAAATTGTGATGGTATAAACAGTCATTGATTGATTATATACAAAATAAAGGTAATTTACTAAAATTATAGTCTATATTGGTAAAATTATCAGGTCCAGGGGAAAGTTTTTTCGTTTCTTACTTTTTTGAATGGTTACAATCCTCTCGTAGGATGATTTGAATTATGCAAACTTTTAATACATTAAAGAGAAATGATTGGTCATTCTTTTGCACTTGCTTGTCTAAGTGAAAACATTTTATTTTGGAATAAACGTCTGAAATGGCACCTACATCACCAATAATTTCAGCCTGCGTGTTGTATGAATTTAAACTGGGCATAAAGCAGCGGAGGCTGTCATAACATTTGTACAGCATTTGGTGATGATTCTGTTATTGACTGGACAGCACAGAATTGGTTCAAAAAATTTAGAACTGGTGATGAGCGTCTTGAAGATTCTCTTGAGTCTTTGGTGGACAACAGCTGGTGTAGTCCATTATGAGCTCCAAACCCAGGACAAACTATCACAGCAGACGCGTATGTTGGTCAGCTTCAGCGTACACATGAAAAAATCAAGCAAAAACAGCCAGCTCTTGCGAACCGTAGGGTGTTGTTTTTCTTCATGACAATGCACTTCCGCATACGGCAAAACTGACCCGTCAGGCAATAAACAAACTTGCCTGGGAAGTGTTACCTCATCCACCGTACTCTCCGTATATCTCTCCAACAGATTATCACCTTTTCTGATCTCTCGATAACCATTTGAGAAACAAGTGCTTCAAGACAGAAGAAGAGCTAAAACATGAACTGAGTGTGTTTTTCAACTGTAAAGCTCGTGACTTTTATAAAAAAAGGAATTTATGATTTAGTATCTCGTTGGGATAAGGTTGTTGATAATGATGGAGATTATTTCGATGAATAAAAAATTCATTTATGCATTAATCTGAGCGCCAATTGTAATATTTGCAAAAACGAAAAAACTTTCCCCTGAACCTGATAGTTGTGATTGGTAGGAACAGGATTATGATTGATAGAACACGATAAATGTATCAGAAAAAATAAGAGCAACAAATAATGAAAATGCCAGTAAAATACGAATACAAGATTAAACTACTAGAATATAAATAATACAGAGAGCAAAGGACAGAAAGAGAAAATAATACAAAAAAAAATAATTTTTTTATCCTATTATTTGTTATTTTTCTGATTCACTCATCACGTTCTACTATTCATGACTGTGTTCCCACTCATTGCAACTGTTTTACCAACATAATCTATAATTTTAGCAAATTACCTTTATATTGTATACAACTAATCGATGGCTGTTTGCACCTTCACAATCTGTGTACAAGGCATCTTACATGCTGCCTCTTCACTTGTATCCTTGATAAAGGCAAAACCAGTCGGAATTCTGTGTGATTTCTTTCCCGCTATGTACTGCAAGGCCTTCATCAACAAGGACAGTACAGAACTCTCCATTTCATAATGTTTTCTTATTCTTAGAGTTATCATAGTCATTGCACTCTAATCCATATGAACAGCCTACATATGAATGGTTGGGGAGAATGTATTAGAATCTACTTTCTTTTGGCCCATTGATATCCACTTTATTGGATTAATTACTTTATTTTGCTGGATTAATACTTATTAAATGACATTTAAGAATTTATTTATTTATTCTTGTTTTTAATGAATTTGTTTTTTTTTTATCATTAGAATGCCAATGATGGCACCAATGGCTCCAATGATGCCACCACAAGGTACTCCTTTACCTAATGGTGCTCCTCTTCCAGTTAACACACAAACAACAGCAGTAACTGCGCCTTCACCACATGGGCCAAGTAAACCTCTATTTCCAGCTGCAGCTGCTGAGGTAAGAATTAAGAAACTTTATAAATCAGTGTTTAACAACAAATTAGTGGGTCTTTTGCTTAAGGTCATGAAGTCATGAAATGCAGGGCTACTTGTATGTGCGTTAATTTTGCACCATCCTTTTTGAATAACCCTTTACTTTATTCAAGTATACTTCAGTGGTCCATTCTTCATCAGTGTGGTACAGTCAACTCACGGTATAACATAGTTCACCAGAATCCATAACAAGTTTGTTATAACTGATGTTTCGTTAAATGTGAAACTCAATTTTTTAATGTAAGAATATATGTCTTACAAGGGAAGTACACAGACATGTATCTCACAGATTCCCACCAAATTGAAATATGTTATTCATCTGAAGCGACTATTAATGCTTGCAAAATAAGAAAATCCAGAATTTTGTTTCTTTCAAAATATATCGCCAAAACGAAAAAATTTGACCCCACATAGCCATACAAAGACTCCCTTGTTAAAGCGGTGAGTGTGTGTGTGTGTGTATTAAGCGGGATGGGGGATGTGAAAATCGAAAAAAAATTCGGAATTATGAAAAAAAAATTTATTATCGTCTTTAACATCTCTACTATCGATCTGCTTGAGTGTTTTATTAAAATTTCGCTATTGTTACAGTAAAAAAAAATCCCTACCATCAATTTCAGTCTAAAAAACGGAAATCATGCGCTTGATGGAACTTTTCTTCCATTCTCAGCAATAAGCACGAATCCACTTTACATGAAAGCAATGGAAGTAGACAGCATACGACAATTGAATGGATTCTCAAGTTTCTAAACATGGATTATTTATTACAATTAGCTAATTGCTTTCCAGTAAGAAATGTGTATAATAATTAATAACCATTTCCTTAATTTATTATTTCATTTTATTAATTAATTCGGTAATCTTCGTAAATTTTCCGTCATGGCTGGCTTCATGTGAAACGTCGAGTGATATTTTGCTTTTGTGAGGGTGTATGTAATAGCGGTGCTTTATAATTTTAAATAAAAATAGTATTCATGGATGCTTATCTCATCTTATAAATTATTTCGAGATGAATAATTGTACAGCAAAATTAAGGTGGTTTGCTTAATAACAGTGCTCTAACTGCAATTCTTTGGTGACCACTTGTAACAATTATGCTTCCCCTCTTACCGTCATGTTTTTTGAACTTTTCACTTCCGGAGCGCTACCACTGCCGCGAAACGTCCAAGGTATGCTTGCGTGCAAAAAAAAGTGCATTCAGACAACTTCGTGTACTTCCCTTGTTAGTGGAAAATACATTTTCCACCTTTGAATTCGTATGTCTTAGTTGAAATTTGATATAGCACAACTAAGTGGTAATGAAAAATCATTAATTGAACATAATCTAAGAAATTCTATTGTAGACTTTATTCTAGAAAATATGTCTTTTCAGTTGAATGCAATGCTTAGTCAATATATAAACAAATAGCTTAAAGGTCTTTAAACTATTTGATATAAATCGAAGAACAAATTGGTGAACTTGTTCAAATGGTCGTGCCCCCTCCCCAGCGTAATTGACTTCAAACATGTGCTTCTTTATCAGCATTTTACATTTTCATAAGAATGTTTTTTCGGTTTTTCAGCACTTGATGTTTTCTAGAAAGAGTTCTTTTTTTTTGTTGTTGTTTGTTTTGTTTTGTTTTTCTTAGTCATTGATTAACAATTGTAACCTGAAGAAATAAATTTTTGCTTTCAATTTTTCTCCATTTCCAGTATTTCTGTTCTTGCGGATTCTTATTGGTTGTTTTCAAGCAAAGACGTCATTCCCGTACTTTTGAAATAAGCAGTTTTTTCTTTGTTACATGAAATAAGCCTAACATCATGAACTTGACATGAATCGCTTTTATTGTTAACTTACCAAATTTAGCGGTCAAATTTATGATGGCCTTTTAGTTCAGTGTATCCGGTGTAAAAGGATATGTACATTCAGTTATCTGTCATTGGAAAGTCACTTTGTTTTACCCGATTTTTCGTTATAAGAGAATTTGTTATAAGCAATTGTTTTTTCTTAACAAATCTAAACGGGTCTATGAGAAACTTCATTATTTCAATAATTTCGTTATAACGCAAGTTGATTGTACCTATTTTGGGGTTAAGACGGTAGTCCTTAACCATTATTAGAGTTACAAATTGCTTTTAACTATAAAAAAAATTATCATGGACAAATATGATGTGGTACTTCTTAGTTTTAAATGGTATATAGTGATGAATTTGAAAAGCTCACTGGTACCGTTGCATCTTAACTACACTCTGCCGTACATTTGAAGTGATGCCTAGTGCATCTTACTCCTGTTTACAGGTTTTCCACTGGCCTTTAATGGTTGTAGGTTGACAAGATTCAAAGGTCCTTTTCAGTAGCCCAAAGATACAGTAGTCCATGAGGGAGGTTTTGGTGATTTTGGTTGGTATGTCTTCGAAATGCTTAGATTCTGGTTTCTAATTGTAGCTGTTGAAACTGTGCATGGGTAAGTGGGATGTGTGATTTAATGACTTGGAAGAAGACTGTAAACATAGGATTTGATTTGGGTCCCTTTCTGAGGTTGAAATCTTGTCAAATACCTTATTACTCCAAATCTTTACGGCAACCTCTGGAGTGCGGCTTGGGGTGGGTCCCTCTATGGATGAACCTGGTTCGAGTACTGTACCAAATGTGTATACTTGATACACTTAAATACTTTGGTGATACCATTTCTTGAAATATTTTAATAAATGATACACACATCTTAATAATTTGAGTTAATAGCTGCTTGTAATTTTTGTATTTCCTTTCCAGATTTCTTATGGTGCCCTGTAGCTTTAGAAGGATTGTCTTATGCAGTTTGTAGATATAGCCTCAGATTATAGATCATATACAGCTCTCTAATTCCTAAACATTGCTTGTTAATATTTATAAATATTCTCAGATTTTTAATTTTTTAAAGGACTTAAAAAATTTTTTCATGTAATGGGCATAATTTTTGCCAGGGACAAACTCGTGCATTTCGATCTCGAACGTGGTTTATCTCAAGTTTTTGGACTTTACTTTTACAGCGTTAACTTTTTTTATACACTTATTAAAAGTACCATGTAATTGTAAATTGAATCGCTATCTTTTTAATGTCTATCTATAAAATCCGTCACAATGTGGTGAAATAAGCAGCAATAGGGTCACGTGATCTGTGTCCACGGGGAAAAAAATAACATTCTTTAATGTAATTAATTCTCGATATCACCCATGTAGCATTCACAAAAATAATCCTAAACATTTACGGAAGAAAAGAAGGAAAAGAAAAAAAAAAACCAAACAAATGACGAGTGCTGAAACATGATGGATGAAGAGAATCGCGGAAGTTGCTTCATTTCATATTTGTTGAATAAAATTTAGTTAGTTTTAATTAAAATTCCTTAATAAATTATATTCACAATGCACACTTTTTCCTTTATAACTTGGAGTATTTTTGATGATTTAGTGCATTTTCAGAATAGACTGTTAGGCCTAATTGCCAATGAATTTGCTGCACTTTTAAAACTTTCATTTAACACATACCCTAATTGAATTTTTCTGCAATTTCTAACACTCTTCTGCTGAAGTAAAAGTAATTCATGTGATTTTGGACACTGGTTATATAACATGTAGTAATATCATAAAATAAGATTAAATTAATAATCTACGTGATTGACGTTAAAAAGTGATTTTAATTCCGCAGTATAGCCGAAACATCGAAAAGTATTGAACTGGACTTTGTATATACTGTGTAATTAAATGTATATTATATGGTAATTTCATCAGGACAGAATGCAACTGAACCAGCCCCCCTCCATCCCAAACAATAATAATAAATTTCTTTTCAAATTATAAATTCAGTCTTTGTTCTAAATTTTTGCACTTCTTTACAAATTAGTAAAGAAATTTTTTACAATTGATATTTATAGGGACCATCATCAACAGCATCTACTCCAGTAGGAGCTGATTTTAAACCTTTAGTTTCATCGACTATCAGTACATCTCCAGCAGGTCCTATTAAGCATACATTCCCAGCATACAGCAATGCACCAAGTGCATCAGGCAATATGACAGGTAAGCTTTTAGACTGTGGCCATGTAAACGTTGGTTAAAATTTGGTATCTTCAAAGTTGTTTATGCTTTTTGTTTTATATATATATCTATATATATATATGTATATTCAGCTACAACACCTAGTAATTTAACAGCAAAAACATCAGCCACAATTTCTGCTGATTCAACAGTGAGAAAACCTGCAACAATCGTCACTACGGGTGCATCAAGTAAAATTATTCATCCTGAGGAGGATATTTCTTTGGTAAGTCTGTGTAGTATACTTAGATTTCCTGATAGATTAGTTTTATTAGATCTTTGAAATTTCTTACAGATGAAATCACTGAATTAAATTGGTTGAACTTAGTTAAGGAAACTTAATATCCTGAACAAAAAGCAGTTTTGAGAAAGGAGGAAGTTCAAATGTTTTTTATAAGTTTTCAAACCCTGTGATTCAATTGGCAGGAAATAAAAGCTTCTTTAATTAACAAATGTGTTTTGCTTGATAATGAAAATGTAGTAAATTAATAATAAAAATAAAAAAGAGAGAGAAATTATCAAATAATAAATAATTAAATAAATAAATAGAGCAAGATAAAGTACTCATATTGGCCCAAATATGAGACTTAAGCCTTTATTTCCTCTTAAAATGCACTAATAAAAAAACTACCTACAAAGGATGTCCTAAAAATTACTGATGGCTTTTAAATGGAATAGCAGGCAAATGGTGGCAGCTATTAAAATTATTTTTGCAGAACATTAATGTGTGAGATCAGAAATTTGTTTTGGGAAGTTTCCTTTTGCTTTGCAGACAGATCTTTTCGGCGTGCACATAGTGAGATTCTTAACAGCCTGGGTGTTGTTTTTTTTTATTCTCTCCCCTCTTCTCTCTGAAAATTTTTTATTTCTTCGAGCCAGTACATGTATAGCCTTGTTTTGCCCTAAGATGTCTGGATATAGTGATTTATCAAGCAAAAAAATTTAAATGTTTTTTCTCTGCTAGATAATACAGGGTGATTTGAAAGTCCCCGAATTCCAAGTTTAAGACTTATTTACTGCAAAACCATAAAAGATATCTGAGTATTGCTGCTTGTGGCGGTTGTGTGTGCCCTCTGGAATGCGCTACACAATGAGAGCACCACATGACAAGATGCATGCGCGGGCGAGCAGTGATGTTATGTCAGTCATGGTTCTCGTGCAAAAACAGAGTCCAAATTCATGCAGTAAAACTCTAGTGCTTAAAATCTTAAAACTTAACAGTAAGCAATGTGTTTTCTGAATACAAAGAACAAAGCTCTTGCGCTAGTCGAATTCTGTATGGCTGTAGCTTTAGACGTTTAGTAGCCCTCTGGCAGGCTGAATATGAGGCCTCTAAGTCTAGAGACAACCGCCGAAGTGACTACCGTGGAAAACGCTGCAGGGAAGCTTGAATTTCCTCAGAAACATGGTCGTCACCACGGCCCGTCGGGTACTTTTAGGCTTATCATACACGGAGCTTGCCTTGTAAAAACCTGTATACAAGATCATACACAGTTGTTTTCTCTGATACAGTATAGGGCCATCAGAAAACTTCCTTTGAAAGCGCTGAATACAATGTTGGTGCGATTTTTCTGCAAAATAAAGTTCTAAGAATGTGACTGATCTCGCTTGAGAACCATGACTGACTGAACGTCACTGTTCCCACGCAACCGTTGTGTTACATGGTGCTCTCATGTTGCGCAGCGCATCCCAAAGATCACACACAACCATCACAAGCAGCAAACACGTTTTAAACTTGGAGTTCGGGGACTTTCGAATCGCCCTGTAATTGCATTCAGGCTGCAGAAATGAACCGTAATGATAATGTTAAACACCAAGATTTGTTACTTTGCTAATAGCTAAAATGCATTATTATTATTATTATTATTATTATTATTATTATTATTAGTTTTATTTTTTAATATTGATGACCATTTTTAATAAGGAAATGTTTTCATTTCTTTAAATTTTTGTTTTAGGAGGAACGTCGAGCCATGATGCCGAAGTATCAGTTACAGCCTCCAAGTGCAAACATTGTAGGCAATCCATCGGCTATGATGAAATCAAGGCAGATGCCTACGGGCCCTCCTAATGTTCCACCTGCAAGCATGAACGGTATGACCATGATGAGACCTCCTATGGGGATGCCTCAAGGTAAGTTTTCTTTAAACCATCTTTAAACACCTGTATTCAGTCAACATGCCACACCTGTGTGTGGTAAGTACTAGATATCTTTTTTTTTTTTTTTTTTTTTTTTTTTAAATTTTAAACCATGTATAAATAAATATAAATTTTTGCCCTTTGTGTTTAAAATTGTATTGATCATTTCCTGATAATTATATAGGAAGTGACATATAATTTGCTTCATAAAAATATGGTTTCAAGTACAATTTATTGTTCGATGCCTTGGTTGCAGTTTGCTGGTACTAAACCAGTTGTCTTGAAAAAGAGCGATCATTATATTGGAAAAAAATGTAATTGAAAATTTATGATAATTTTAATTTAAAAAAATATTTTCTCTCTATTTATGTTTTGCATTGAATTTGAATAAGTAAAAAAAAAATAAATTAATTAAAAAAAAATAACCTTCTTTAACCCTTCTTTCTGCAGGATTTAAAAACCTTTAGAAAAAATTATTTTTGCATTCTTTTAATTCTTTTGGATTTATCACAACGATGAGGGAACCCAGCCAATAATTCAAATGTCGTGAATAGTCATTTCAAACAGTGTGATAATTGTCTTTGAAAGATGCTTTAGATTGGTACTGTTAATCTTCTTTCTTGTTTAAAGACAGTCCCCCTTCCCTTTCATTTAATAACAGATGAATCAATTCTAATGCTGAAATTGTTTACACTGTTATCTAAGGTTAACCTTTAAATGTAATTGAGCTTTTCATAGTTTGAGAAATCATTCATTCATCTAGGAAAATGAGGTCTGTTAATGATGCTTACTTTTCATTTTTCACATATTTTGTTGTTCATTTTGCTCCTGGCCCCCCTCCCTCCTTTTTATTTTAATAACTGTATTTTGGATGCAGTTTAAAATTATTTTTTCTGTCTTTCTGTTCATTGTTTTTATTAAAGGAATGCCGCCAGCTCCTGGACCCATGCCCCCATATGGAGCTCCACCAATGCCATTCCAACCAGGAGGACCCCCTATGATGCCACCACCAATGATGGGACAACCTCGTTTTAGATGAGGTACTGTTGTTGCATGTAGCAACGTTGTACAAAATAACAAAACAAAAAACTCAAACAAGAATGTTGTTGTTAATAATAATGAAGTGAACTGTTTTGAAGAACTTTTATTAAAAAGATTCTCCACATATATGTATATAAACCATTTTTTGGGTTTTATGCATATATAATCAACTTTTTGCCAAGTAATTCCAAAAGTAATTCAAATCCGTACTTTATGATCAATTTTCTCTTATCCATGATGTAATAAAAAAAACTTTCATACATATAATGTAATAACTATTTGTATTTTCTCCACTCTTGTTTTTTTTTTTTTTTTTTTTTTTTTTTTTTTTTTTTTTTTTTTTTTTAAGTTGAATTTTCAAAGTCATATGAAATGGTTATCTTAGTTTTTATTTTTTATTTTTTGAAAGAGAAAGAGAGAATTAAAAATTGAAAACTGTTTTTTTATATGAGTTGAGGTGAAAGAGGAATGTGTGATAATATAGAGAAAATAGTTTTTAATTATAACATAAGAACCTCCCTTCCCCCTTTTAATTGAGTAGATAAATTAGCTAGCTTATTTAAATTGATAATTTCTTTCTCTTTTTCTTTAATTTTCATATAGTTTCAGTAAAAGTACTTCCTTTTTAAGTATAAAGCTTGGATCTTTGGTCTGTGGCTTTTATCATCAACTGTTGGTACTTTTCTTTCTTTCTTTTATTTATTTATTATTTTTTTTTTTTATCGCGAAAAGTCTTTACTCAAATGTCTTTTCGCAATGGAAAAGAGACAAAAGATAATGTTTTATATTAATTAAAATATTCTTGTAAAATATTGATTTTTATACATACTCTGGCAGGTGAAATTATTACCTTGCTCTCTACTGCGCTGATAGTGGGTTTTTTTCCCCCTTTAATTTTGCACCTTTTTTATGCAGCATTTTGAAACTGTTTACTGTAGGTTGCAGTAAAAATTTTGCATTTACAATCTTTAAAAAATGATTATAGAACACCGTTTGAAAAGGTGTTTAAATTTTAACTTTAAATGAATTAAATTTTTGTCATCTATATTTATAAATGCTTTATCACTTTTCTAGAATTATTTTTATTGATTTCATTAGATAGATTGTTAATTTTAATCATAGGAACATCCGTTGCACTTTTTTTTTTTTTTTTTTTATATATATATAATTAATGCAGTACTTAATTTGTTTTTTCATATTCTCTTGATTAAGCTACAGATCTTTGATCCATTTCTGTTAACAATCTAATTAGTTTTTTTTCCCGTTTTATTAGCTTTACTTTATTTGTCTGCTTGAAAGGCAGCTTTGCATAAAAATTATAAATTGCTTTTGGAAATTGTGTATAAAAACAAAAACACTTATATTTGCAAAATGAAGTTTTATGAAACCCAACAAAGCTGGGTGTTGTAATTTTTGTTTTTTTTTTGTTTTTTTTTTAATTGGTTAAAAGAGTAAAAATAGAATTTTGAAATATTTTGAAGAATTAACGAAGCAATCATTGGAATTTTCATATTACAGTGGTGTATTGAGAATTGGTTATCTTAATGCCTTTATCAACAGACTAATAAGGTAAAAGAGAAAATAACTCTTTCAGTTTTGTCTATGGATTACTCTAATTAAGTTTCTAAAAATAATCTCTTCCCTTAATTCTTTTTTCTTTTTTCTTGTATTGTTTTTAATTTGATGTAAGGACTTGCTGTAAAATGGGGTAAGTGTTACATATTACCATAAAAAAAAAAAGATTATTCTTAAAGAGAAAAGGCCAATTCATAATTATTAAAATTGTAAGGATGGAAAAAATTTTGAAGCATTGTTCAGTTTGTTAAAATAATAAGTAACAACAATTGCTCTTGTTGGTGTTATTATTTATCACTCAATATTTATTTATATATTTTTTCAATTTTAAATTTATATACAAAATGTTTGAAACATTTAAACTGAACATGTACCCAAAATCATTTGTATTAAATGCAGGTAGGTCCTGAATGTTTCCTTTGAAAAATACCTGTTTTCAGTATTTACTATTTTAACTCTGTAACAAAAATATATAAATTAACTGATAATAAAGCTCATCATTTTATGTATATTTGTTGTAATCATATTACAACTTAAATGTTTTAAAGTGTAAAGCCTCATAATCTTTTATTTGATTCAATAAAGTTTTAAAGTTTAGAGACAAAAATATATAACAGACATTGGTGCATGGGCCTTGTTTTTAAAAGGTATGTATAAAACACTAAAAACATGTAACTGTAGCGCTGTCAGTAATAACCTCATTTGCTAGCAGCAGACTTCTCGTAGCCTTGATGTTGCTTCTCACACGGTAGGAGATGTTAAAAATGAAATTATAAATTTTCTTAACAGTTTTGTATACTTAATAACACACTCCTTTTTCATTTCTAATTTTCTTTAGATAAGTAAGGTTTTCTGTACATGATATTAGTAAAATTACATCAATACATGATATTACTGCATTAACATACCTGTCCATTGTAAAAGTTCTTGTCACATCAGCTTAGAATTTTTTTCAGGAATTTTTAACACTGAAAAATACATGTACAAAAACCTATATAAAAATAGAATGAGATGGAGTAATGGAGACAAAAAGAATGCACTTTTTCCATACCATACACTTGTCTTCATCAGAGGTTAGTCTTTTAAGAATTAAAAAAAAAATAAAGAAATCTTTACTCTAGTAAAATTGTTTGCTGTTTCTGAGTGTGAATTGAAGAGGTCAAAGTAACCTTTTTACTAAATGAACTTAAAATGCTTTTTGACCAAAATTTGGTTATTGTAACATAGTTACATATATTAAACATTAATTTTGAAATGTCTACACATCTTTAATTACTTATTTAAAAATAATTTCAAGAAGAATTTTTAAGCATGCATATCAGAAGAAAAATTGTTCATGTAGCTCTATTTATTTTCAGTGTCTTGGATAGTAAACTTAATAATATTGAATTAACGTTATATTTCTCTGCTTTTCTATAATAATAATAATAATAATAATAATAATAATAATAATAATAATAATTTCATTCTTTCTTTTATGTGGTAAAAAAAAAAAAAAGATTAATAATTGGTTGTTGCGAGTTGGATTCCTAGTAAAATAAAAAAATATATATATATATATGTAGGTTCAAGCTCGAGTTCAGTAACATAAAGGTTATTCAAATGGAACATAGACTGCTTGCTGTGCTGCTTGAATATACAGGGTGACAATAAATTATGGCAACTCATTGTTTACAAATTTTTTAATCCAAAAAACAAAAAGTAAAGCAATTGACAACTAATAAATAGAACATGGTCCCTGTTTCGAAGTGGGCACCTTTGGCGGCGATACAAAGCCCCAAACGTATCTTGAAATTTTCAGCAATGAGCTGCAAGTCATTGGGCGACAATCTGTCCCATTCTTGGTGCAGGGACTTCTTCAGCGACTCCAAACTGTTGTGGCGTTTAGCACAGGTCCTGGCTTCCAAGATCGACCATACGCTGTAATCCATCATATTGAGATCTGGCGAGTAGGATGGCCACTGCTGAGACGTGATGAAAACTGGAAAATGGCTCTTGCACCACTCCTGCGTCATTTTCGCTCTGTGAGCTGTGCAAAGTCTTGTTGAAAGGTCCAATCCGCATTGTCGAAATGCTGCCGAGCCCAAGGAAGTACCACAGCCTCGAGAATGTCACAACGGTAAACTTGTTGGTTGATTTTGGCGACGTTCGATAATGCAGAGGTGCCAGGTGCCTTGCTGACCACACTGTCGTTTTGGTGATTGTGTGCCTGCTCCACAGTGAAGAGCTTCTCGTCTGTGAAGAGGATGTGCTTCCATTTCTCACCTGTGGCCTGATGCTCGAGTTGGCAGCATCTGTGGAGCCGTACGCGCTTGTTTTTGTCTGTGAAGAGCTGGACTTTTTGGAGCTTGTAGGGCTTGAGTTTGAGTTCCTCTATTGCCATTTTCTGTACCGATTCGCAGTTGATTCCAGTCTCACGAGCGATTTGTCTCATTGAGACCCTCGGATTTCGCTGGACTCGCTTTTTGATGATTTTGCGGTTCCTGGACGTGTTGGTGGTACGCTTTCTTCCTCTTCCTGGACTGTTTGACCGCTTTGGAGGCGACGTCTCTGCCAAAATTGAGCAAACGAACAATTTCACATTGACGCTTTCCTTGATGAAACTGCTCCAAAAATGCAGTGTTTGCTTGACATTTCAAAACACGCATCAATTAACTCGTAATAAGTTGAAACACGGACGACTTGCCCAAGAACATGCAGCGTTTGCAATGAATTAAAAATTTTTTGGTGGCGATTTAATATATTCGCGCCTGGATGCGTCCATTTCTGTTGCCATAATTTTTTGTCACCCTGTGTAATAAAATGAACAGTAGATGGCCGAGATCAGGAGAAACGACTCTTCACGTGCTTGAACAAGGCTTCACTGTGAGCATAGCGAATAGAATACATAAGTGTGAGTACTCTCATATTAAGCAATGCTAAAAATCAGGCGAGCGGCGGATGTGCGAAATAACAGCGCTGCTGTCGATTTCGACCAACTTCTTGGCGTTTTTTTGCTGGCTGCAAATGGGAATTTCACGTTTCGTGTTCAGTTTCTGTCGTATATTTTATTGTTTCACTATTTATAAGTGATGAGCTTGTTATAATGTGTTTAATAGTGTAATTTGCATATCGTTTGTTACGTTTAAAACAGTATTTTTACTCGTATTTTAAAAAATTTACTCGTTATATTTACTCGTGCACGTACCTTATGACAGCAGATAGGCCTGCTTCATTCCTTCGCTGGTTAGCAAATGTCCGACTATCGCGGTCGTTGTAAAGATCACTAGACTTATGCCCTTTTAGAGTTGGAACAGATTCGAGTTTCAGTGAATTTCGTTTTAATTTTCAATGAATTTGATCACACGATTCTGTTCGCATTTGGATACAAAGTCTTTGCTGGCTAAAGGTAATCCGCTGCTTCTTAATCGATTCTGATTGTAGAAATATATGAAACGTGAAGTTTTTATCGTATTTATTATTTACACATCCAAAGAGTGAGCAAGTTAAAGGCATTTTGATAGTAAAATGGCAAGCAAACCCGTGCGTTATGTAGAATTGAAACAAGGCTAGAAATGACTTCTTGTTCCGCTGGTTCTCCGGAGGGGACGAGAGGGCCAATTTTTGAATTGTTCAATCTATCGGGGCGTTTTTCTTAATAAAATATTAGGATAAATCGAAAAATTTTGAATGATATATTACCCTGGATGCAAAAAAAAAATAAACTTTTCGAATTTTTTCCGTGCAGTTTACCTTTAAGAAACAGTAAATAAACAATTAGAATAAAAAAAAGAACTCGTGTTTGAAAATTAATTTTTAAAACTACTGTTAACGTTTTATCCTTTTCCTTGTAAGCGAATACTAAAAACCTGCGACTCGCTGGTCAAAAACGCACGCAGTGACATCTTGCGGATGCGCCAGAAAACTACGCAAGTAATCACACTTACTATTCTATTCGTTAAGCTGTGAGATTACTCTTCCAGTAGCACTGTATGTATCATGGATACTCTAAGCGTGCCCAATGGGCTCAGCCAATTCTTGTGAAATGTTGTGTAGTAGTGGTATCATAAAATGCATTTTAATTATCCTTTAGGGAATATGCTTAAATCAGAAAGCCAATTTCCAGCTAAATAATCAAAAGTTTTCCCTGTGTTTTCTCTCCTTTGGCAATGAGGAATTTATGAAGTCAATAAAAAGAAGATGGCAATTAATGTTACAATACATATGCAGCAAATACTGTAATGACAATAAGATGTGTATTTGTTGAAATTGTGAAAATAATGACAAATTGTTGATATTTGAAGATCTGATAGTATAAGGTAAAAAATGACACTTATGAAATTTCTATATAGAAATGCACAAGTGATTTAATTTTTAAATAAAATTCTTCAATATAAATTTGAAGCATTGTTCCGGCTGTGCTTACTGGTTGAGCACTCTTGATTTTACGAGTTGAAAATTTGTGCTTCATTGAGGTTAATCTCATTCAGGATTACTATTGTTGATATAAATTAAATTTGTTTCAAAAAATTAAATTTCAAATTACCTTGTAGTTGTTTTAATTAAAACTCTATGACATTTAGCAACTTTTTATTTAAGAAAAAAATGAATATGCCTAACTTAAAAATAGTATGTAGCACATTGTATTTAAATAGGTATATAATTGCTTTTTTGCACCTTCTTAATATTGACTACATTTCAGCATAATAGAGAGGTTGTTATGAACAAAATTTGTCCATCATATGAGTTTGTTTATATCCTAGTTCGACTGTAACTTGTAAAGCAGTGGCTGGTCTTAATATCTTAATTTCTGAATGATTAATCAGAAATTTGTTTTGATGATTATTTATATTTGGTGGAAAAATAGTGAATACGAGGAACAGTCATAAAGTTTTAATTGTCACTTTGGAAAAATCAAGCTGCAACCATGAAGCTTGTGATGGTGTTAGCCCATCTCCACATATTTACCCTTTAATGAGACACATTTTCCCAACGATGGATGACTTAGCGGAGACCTTGGTTGTAGAAGTCTGCAATTTGACTGTTGAGGAAAAGTCCACCTCGATAATCACCTTGTCGTCATCCTGGGAATGCCTGCCACGCAATGGTTTTTTCATTCGAGGAAAGAGGAAGAAGTCACTTTGAGCTATGTCAAGAGAATACAGGGGTTGAGGCAAAATTTGATAGCCCAAAGAAGCAGCATGTGAGTGTCCTGTGAAGAATGAGCTGGGGTGGAACACAGCAAACATAGATCTTTGTCATGTTCAAAATGTCATGCAAGATGTTGAAAACTGATCCATGACTGATTGTCACTTTTTCCACTATCATCTTGGTTGTTATACACCAGTCTTCGAGCACCAGGGCCTCCACTTCTCTTGCAATTCCCAGTTCTTCATGGAGAGATGGTCTACCACTTTATTATTCGTCATTAAGACTCGTTTGTCCACACTGGAAGCCTCTGCGCTATCTAACCATAATGTCATATGGTGGTGCATTGTTGCAGTGTACTCAATGGTTGCAGCCTTGTTCAACTTCAAATGCAGAAAACGAATCACAGCATGATACTCCACTTTATCAATGGGCTGTGCCATTTTTGGTTCACTATAAATTTAGATTGTCAGCTATCTAGCAACTTGTTACTAGCCTTGAAAATGGTGTAAACTGAAACGCGTTGGCAATAAAGAATAGTATCCGGTATCGTTCCTTGGATCTCAATTATTTATGTTTATATCACAACGATACTAGACCAACTGACCCCTTGTGCCATTTTGTTTTGGTCCCTCTAGCCGCATGCTAAGGTACTGTGGCACGGGGATTTCGATGTGTACCAGGACTGCAGACATGTACTCTCATACAAACAAAAAAATAATTACATAACTTTATTTTTTCGAGATGATAATTAAAACTTTTACTACCCCTCATAAATGCAACTTCAGTTTGGATTGTAATAATTTTGAAAAGCCCTTTCAAGTGGGTTAAGTATATATGAGCAATTTAACAAACTTTATTTTGAATTTTTTTTTTTTAACATTTCCGTGTGGTTTTAACATATTACTCTCCTATTACCATTATAGTTTAATACAAGTACATCGTTTAGAACTCAAATTTGATTAATTTGTTGAATCTTTAGAACATCTCCAAGCATGCCTTTGTACTTAACAGAATTGGTTAGATTTCACAAATGCCCAGTGTTTATTTTAATAGAATGGTCTTATTAATTTTTTTCTGATAATGTGATCAAAAATGCTTAATCTAGTATCTTTTAAAATCTTGATTTTAATAAATATATCCTGAAATCTTGGGTTATCAATTTCACATATAAAATATTCCCATTTTATTTCTGGATTTATAGGACTAATGAAATTATCTAAGAAAATCATAGTCTGAATGAATTTTCATTGTTTATTACTTAAAAAGGAATTTTGTTAAATTATGCATTTTATAGGGGGAATCTAAGCTTCCTGAAAAATGTTCTTTATTAAAGAAAAAATTCTGCAAACTGGAAATTTATGGAATTTTTCATTTTATTGGACGAAAATTGTCCAATGTTGGGTCATTCTCTCCAGTATAATTCATTATGAGTGTCAATCGTAAAGTCTTAATCGGAAGTCCAGGTGCACAGTGAAACTGTAATGGCAATGTGTAGTTACTGCAGTGATGCTTCCAAAGTGGACAGATTAGCCTGGACAACCACACCTCCTCTAAGCAGTCTTCTGTTAGTGAAGAGCTGCAAAATGATGCAGCAAGTGGAAACCCTGGTTCTTGAAGACTGAAGAATCACAATAGAAGAGATCATGCAGAAAGTCCACGTCAGCTGCAGCACTGTTTGTAGCATACAGAACTCCACTTGATGAGAGGTGGGTGCCACATATTGCTCAACCCATTTCAGAAAGAGTGCTGCAGAGACCCATCTGACAGGATGCTGGACCAATCCAGAAGACTTTTGACAGTTTTATTACACAAATGCTGGGTGTATCATCCACGGCCAAACAAAGGACTTCTATAACAAGGGCATTGTTGGAGAAATGTGTCTCTTCTGGATGGCCACTCTTTTCCTGCATGTGCCCGAGGCTCTCTTTCCATCATGGTAATTGTAATGACTCTATTGTACTTTATTCTTGAAAGTGCTTAGTATTTGACGACTATGGGTAGATCCACATAATGACCTTAGCAACTGTGATTGGATACATAGTTGGTGTGAAAGACACTGGTCATTCTATTGCAAGATGATGCATATATTCAGAAAAGCTTTAAATCATCAAGGACATATGGTAATCATAGTAAAGTGAGAATTACCTGGGAATTATTTTGAAATATTCAGTTATTAATAATCTGTCAGTCAGATGTATCTAATAATAATAATTGTGGGTAGATTCAGACAATTGTAGGTGATGGTTTGCAGATAATAATTTTAGTGATAAATTATGTTGAAAATTTTGTAAATACATTGGAGAGGAAATTAATTGAAATTTAAAACTCTTGCTATAAATCTGTGATTGTGAGCAAGTGAGAATTTTGATGACAAAGTTGAAGAAGATAATGAGAAAACCACAGAAATCTATCATTTATTAAATATCACCTATAAATTAAATAAACCTATATATAAGGCTTACGACACCACTTTGCATCCTAAGTAACATAACTTCATGTAATTGTAAAACTGTTATATTAAAGTGCTGTAGCAGTTCCTGGCTTTAAAATGTAAGACATGTAAAAGTAAATGGTGGGAATACTAAAGAGTGGTTTTGCATGGGTCATCCTATGTGATAATTATTTACATCCAGATTGTGAATGACATTTTTAATAACATTATTTCCCTATCCAGTAAGTTGGTAACTAATAACAAATACATATAATCTGCTTTTTCACTAAACCATTGTAATCAATTATAAAATTTTAAAGTAGAAAAGAAAATTTTCAAAACCTGCAAAAATATAAGTGCCTATTATTAAGTAGCTAATCAAAATATAACAAGATATTTCAAAAATTTTTGGATGCATTAGAATTTGGCAGTAAATATTACTAAAATTAGCAAATTTGTTGATTTTTTGACATTTAAATTAGAGGTTATCTCTGACTTCTCTGTTCACAATTTGAACAAGCATTGCATAAAACTTACTTGTACTAATTATTCCCAATAGAGCTAATTCATTTGTTTAGATTGAGATTTTTTTTTTTTTTTTTAAATACATCAGCCAAGCTCAGAAATTTGAGTAAATTAGCTGAAAGATCAGAGGTCTGTAAGAATTAGTCAATATACAATTTTTGGGAATGAAACTAATTAATGCCCTTAAATTGGTATGGTTTCATTCAGTTATCCATCAAAATTTGGTCTTATAGCTATTTGAAAATCATACTGCTTAAACTCCAAATGTTTAAGAAGTTGCATATAACTAAACTGTTTAGGGACTGGGCTATCCATTTTGCCATTGAATGTATATTGGAATTATTTTTTCATCTTAATACGCACCTTAAACTGATTTTATGTTTTTATACATTTTTGATAATGAAGAAATCTATTAAGAAGAGCATAGTTGCCAATTTTATTATATTTTTTTTAAAGTTTTTGCTTGGTGGATTCTGTTCTATAAAGTGAGTGCTATGATAACTTGGTTGGTTTATTATATAAAACCATTACATTGCTTCCCACATAAAAAGGAGTTTTGATCCCTGTTCTTATTAATCTCAGTGACTCTATTCTGTGTGTGATGTTTCAATTAAAATGTATTTAAGAGAATGAAAACTCTTAATTTTTATCTTCATTAACACTTAAATCTTGCATATAATTGGAAAAGCTATAAGCATTCATGGAAAGCTTTGTGATTTGGTCAGAAAAAAAAGCAATCTTCACTTGGTATTTTGTTGTTATGCATAGGTTTGTCCACAGAGGCAAGGATCGAATAGAAAATATTTGAACATTTGAAATGAGCAATAGTATTGTTGGTGAAGTTTAGGTTAGTGTCAATGAAATTTTTTAAAATATGCTCTTCAAAAAATAATTTTTATTACTAGTCTTTACATTACTTTCCAATTTATGACCATGTTAATGATTATGAACAACAATTTGAGAAATGAATAACATCTATAAATAATTCTTTGAATTAAATTTAAAAAAAAATATGAGTTTCTATATATGGTGGCTGTGAGAAGAAAAAAAAAAACTTTATGGAATAGATAAAATCATAAGAAGCAAATATGTGTGTATGTAACTCTAATCCGTTTTCCTTTCATTTCTGCCTTGCCTGATAATTATGGTCCTTCTACAGGAACCTGTCGACCATTCAGAGGATGTGAAAAAAGTTATCAGTGTAAAACTTTGGAGACAAATAAAACAAGTGGGTGTCGAATGTCGCCTCTTTTAAATCGCTTTGAATTCACAGCACATGCTCATGTGTTGTTGGACATCCTCATGTCCCCAACTTCTTCAAAAGAAGTTTGGCGAATAAATTATTGTTTTAATGCTTATCTGTAGATCTTTTTATATGTTTATAATTTCATAAATATTAAAATGCCGTATAGTGTAAATATATCTTAATTGTATCTGTTGTGCTTTAGATTTTGTTTGAGAAGAAAATAATTTCTTATTAACAAAAAAAAAAAAAAAAACCAAAAAAAAACCGTGACAGATAAATTTTCTGTTTTAAAGAATTGCATGATTTAGCTTGTCCATCTATGAAAGATGTTTATATTGTTTTATTTTCAGGCATAGGAGTTTTTTTTTATTTTTTACTTTTTTTTTTATATTTTTTTTTTCTTTAAAGCATGCTCTTATTTGTCCTAAGAGGGTGGTGATGGGGGGAAATCCACAGTAACGTGAAGATATAGAATTTAATCTCTAGGAACATGATTATTTAAATTTTTAATGCTTGCAAGAAATAATAATAAATATGCGAAGAAAGTTATTCTTTTCTTTCAGTTAAGAGCTACACAAGTTTGGATCGATTTCAGGTAGAGATGCTAATTTCCTCTCCTTTTCACTTTTTACAAATAAGTTTAGTCATTTAGAGCTTGAGGATTATATAATAAATGCGAAACAGTTTTTTTTTATTTTTTTTTTTATTTTTTTTTTTTTTATTTTTTTTTTTTATTTTTTTTTTTATTTAAGTCTGTTACACTTGTAGTTCCTCTAAGTTACTTAGTTTTAAAATGGCCTTATTTTTCTCTTTCCCCTGCCTGAGAGCTCATCACTTTGCTATGAGTAAATTTTTACAGTTTCACTGTATATTTCTGGGAACTTATTTGTTAGTCTTTCAATGCTTACAGTTGAAAATTAATAATGAGGTTGTTCTGAGATATCTTGTACAGTATAAGAAAATTTTTTAAGTTTGTAACTGAGGTCATTAGTGAGTGAAGGCTTGAAGTTATATGAGAAGATAGAGATTTTTTTTTGTTTCAAAGAGTTAAGAATATGTTTTGATTTTTATGAGAAAAACTTAAAATTCATGAGATTATTCACAGGATTGAGCATGGCCCTCTGTGTTTGGATAACAATAAACTTGAATTGACAAGTAGGCACCTATGTTGCTGGTAGAGAGAGGGGGGAGGAGGAGGGCAGCCTTGTTACCCTTATTAAGGGGGGGGGGGGGGGACGGAACACTGCAAGGACAAAATATGAGAAGACTGGGGTGGCATTTATACACCATGCCACTGGCCCTATGGGCACACTTGAGGATAGAGCTGACTTCATAAAGTGCAAAATTTTGAGTTGAGGATAGGCTTTTCCTCTGCAGTTAATGGCGGTTTTCCCTAACTTTGGAGCTCATTCTCTACATCTGTCATTGCCAAAGAATATGGCACACGTCATTGCTTTCTTGAAAATTAAGTTATTAAAGTGAAAGTTATTATCTCCAATTTGCGAGAAACTGGCAAATTTAAAGAACAGTTTTGAAATGATTTGATACAAAAATTCAAATAGAACGGAGGCGAGCATGATTGCTGTGGTGAAATTTGTACCATGCACATATATCATTATTTTATATATTTTTTTATAAATATGCATCAACCCATGTACAGTGTATTTATGAAATTTTGTGTAGAAACTTTTAGTGGTGATAGAGGACCTTAATTTGAATACAACCTGTGACAATAAAGTTCGGTGAATGACGTCAAATTGCTAACGGTCGTAAGAGTGCACCATCGTCGTATCTTGCCCCAGACAGGTCGAGACATGTTTAAACAAATTTGAGAGAATCAGCGCTGCGAGTGTGTTTATTGTGCTTAAACAGGACATTGAAGAGAGAAGGCATAGTATGCGCGGTCGAAACCCAAAATGGATCAGCGAACGAAAGAGACTCATGAAATGATGACAACAGTTTACAAAGAAAGTGCTATTACTTTGAAGTGTGTTTAAGAGTGGTTTAAACGGTTCCGAGGAGGCCGGAACACCGTAGAAGACGCCCCCCGAAGTGGCTAGACATCCAACGTAATGTTACGACCCAACTGAAGGCTATCCCTAAAAACGACTACGCCAGGAGTTTCCAGGACTTGTACAGGTGTTCCCAAAAGTGCATTACCATTGACGGGGATTACTTTGAAGGATAGTAACTGCTGTTTCATGTAAGCGAGCAATCCACCCTCAATATGCCATTATTCACCGAAGTTTATTTTCACAGGCTGTATATTTTGCCAATAAACTGGGGGTTCCAAATGAATCATTGGTATATTAAAAAAAAAATTGTCAAACGTCAAACACATAACGGCTGTCTAACAAGGAGACCCTACGTATTCTGGCTTACCGATTTTGATAAAAAATAAATAAATAAATACATAAATAATTCTAGTTATCAGCAAATTAAATACCCATGCAAAGCCATTTTATGCACTCTCAAATATTTCCAAGAAAGAAAAAAAATTCATAAGAGTTTGTTATCGATGACTGAACTTTATAAATGCTGGAATTGTACAATAGGATTCTGTTGAGTTGCTGTACTCCAGTGCTAAGGCATTGGAATGCTATTTTGCAGGTATGGGTTCAAATCCTGTCTTCTATAATTTTTTTTCCTTCCTAAATTTATTTTAACATGTATCGTAATATGTAATTCATTTATTATGTATAATTCCAATTTTCCAATCTGCTACAATTCTTTTTTTTATAATTTATTAAAATAAAAAAAGTAATTAATGATCCACAGTGTTAAGTAAGCAATTAAAAAAGTTTATTTATCCACATATAATTATTTTTTATAAATTTTGCAACTTTTGGGAAGATACTTAACTCACACAGAGATTAAATACTTATTGCACCGTGCACATACTATTAAATATAATTCATCATATTGGCATCTATTGTTCATCAATGATGGAGAAAAGCTCCCTTCATTAACATTTTTAACTAGCACAGCCACTAAATTATAATTTCTTATTTCTAAGAGCAGAAGTTTGTTAAGAAGGAAATTAACCATTGCCTTGGTCTTTTATGGTTTTTACAAAAAATGAAGTAAATATAACTTTGTAACAACCTTCAATTTATGAAAAAATAACCATAGCAAATCGGAAAATTTAGATTATGTTTAATTATTATCATTCATATATGCATTTTATAAAAAATAATCTTAGCAAATTAGAAAATCGAACTTATATTTAGTAAATATATTAAACATTTCCATACATGTTAAAATAACTTCAGGAAGGGAAAAAAAATTATTGAAGACTGGATTTGAAATAGGATTCCAGTGTCTTACTGCTGGACTACCACAACTTGATAGAATCCTATTGTACAATTCGGGCATTTATAAAGTGCAGTCATCAATAACGAACTTTAAATTTTTTTTTCTCGAAAAATGTTGAGAAGTGCATCCTCCAGCTTTGCATGGGTATGTAATTGGATGAAAGCTACTCGTAGAATTTTTTTTTTTTATCAAAATCTGTTCGTTAGAGTACATGGAGTCTCCTTGTAAGACTTGTCTGAAGACTCCTGTAGTTCCAACACTATGGAACACCAGCTCATTTCAGTACACCTATGATCAGTGGATTGATGGAGGAACAACAGTTGCTTGGCCTCCTTGATCACTGGATCTAAACCCTTCAGATATCTTCTTCTGGGGACATTGAAGAATGTGGTGTACGATAGAGATAATAGGAGATTGAACTATGGCTTTCATTTCTGTTGCCTAACAGCATAAACATCTTTCAAAGTACTTCCTATCCTTTCCTATGAATATTCTCTTCAACCCATGTGGAAATTTATTTATTCTGAGGAATAAAAACCTGAGTTGAGAAAGGAAAGAAAATGCATTTTTGATATTAATGTGGAACCATTTGGCCACATACATTGCGGTCTACTGTATTTACAAAAAATGGGAAATGGAGTTTTTCACGTAAATAATGGATGAAAATAATGGTCAGTATTTCAAAGGGAATTTCATCCTAATTATCCTAAAGCTAATTGTCTAGGAGAAAGATGTGATTTTGCTTGACTAGTGCTATCAATTCATAAGTTGCAGTTTTCATAGGCTTAGGTTTTTTCCATTTTCCTGCTAGTTTTGCCTAATTTACCAATGTCTCTCTCTCTCACAGACATCACACTTTATCGTGGATATAACCCCTCATGAAGAGGTAATTTTGCAATTTTCATAAGTCTTACCTGTTTTTCAGTATGAGAACTTTGACCACTCTCAAGTTCATGCCATGAAATAGCATTTTAGCAATGTATAATATTTTTGTAATTATGATCAGAACTTGATTGTGTGAAAAATATAATTCAAAATTGTTGTAGATGTATACTGAATTACTCATACTAAGCGCTTAGGAGTTAAGCCTAGTTTCCATGTGCCACAATTTCTTGTGTCTATGCGTTTAAGAGTTATGGAGGCTTTAATTTCCACACAGTCGATGTGTTCCTGCTATTTCCCAGTATGCATTGCACATTGGCTTTCGAAGAAACATGGTGTCTTTGTTAGCGAAACATCGGTGGCGATGTGTTTTCGTGCCATTTTTAAATTGTTTTCAGCCATCTACAAAAAATGTCACTAGACTGACCAAGTGTGTTATTTTAAAGCCTCTCGAGCTAATTGAAGCAAGTATATCTAAAGAAATTCTTAAATACAGCACTCTGTGGTATCGTGCCGACGGGATGGGGAGGGGGTGTGCAGTGGAAAAAAAGGACTCATGAAATAGCAAATAGAACCCTCGACATTTGCTTTTTTCATGGTTATAATTCTCCTTCTAGAAATCAAGATTATAAATGTATTTCCTGAAATATATAAAATTAAAATGTGTACATCAATAACAAAAAAAATATATATATATTTTTTCCAAACAATAAAAATTAATAATAGGGAAAAAAGTCAATCAATAACTTCCAAGAAAGAAATATACCCAAATTGAAATAAAGTTTTATAAATATAGCAGAATTAAAATTATCCCAAGAGTAATTTCTTTCTCAAAATCAGTAATGGAAAAAATGATAAAAATACAAATAAAGGTAAATAATATGCCAAGAAAAGGAAATAGTTTTTAAGAAGTATTAAGAAAGAAAAAGAAAGAAAATGAAATTTAGAAGGAATAGGAGGTATCGCGATATGCAGCTTCCCGGTGTAACCCACTCCTCAGAGCATACTGCAGATGTGCAGTGCATGTGCCGTGTGCAGTTAGTGACGTGATTGTGGGCAGAATTTCAAAATGCAGGATTAGAGCATGCTGTTCTGTTATTAGATTTGAAATATGCCTAATTAGCAGTGTGTTGCTCATGGATATAATTCTGATATTAGAAAAAAGAAAAACATAGTCATGTATCCATAGATAAAATGTCACTTTTCATCCATTCCCTCCACATTCTGAACGTAAAAAAAGAAAACTGTATTTGGATTTAGTACGAAGAGAGACATTGCCCACAGGAAGGAGAAAAAATTTGTATTGCACATGTCCAGAGCTTGAGCATTGTAGGGAAGCCGCATATCGCGATACCTCCTATTCTACCATAGAATACCATGTAAAAATTGTAAACTTAGATATAAAAGCAACAAAAGGGGCAATAAGAGAATTGGAAAGAAAAAATTATAAATGATACAAATGATAGATTAGCTGGCCATTCACCGAAATTCACTTGATTAGTAAAATTATAATCACAAGCGAGTAGAATTATTTCAAGAAAATCTTAAAAAAAGGCATTTTTATAACATTAATAAATTTTAACTACAGCAACCGGTAGATTATTAAAATGATCATTAAATTTTAAAAATGAGTTGTTAAAAAGTACATTATTAAGATACAAAATAATACAATTCTTGTTTAAAGGTTTGATAATAGCAGAATAAACAAATTATCTGACGATGGCTCCAAATGAGCTCCCGAAAAAAAGTTTCAATATGAAAACAAGAAAAAGAAAAGCGGAAGCAAGACTTCAGAAACAGTTTACCAGAAAGAAACATAAGAGTATGTTGATAGTAAAAATCCTATTCATTTAAACAAGAGGATTCAATTTATTTATTCGTTTTTAAGTTTATAAATATTTGAGAAAAATAATTTTATTTCATAAGAAATATATTACTACAAGATTATAGATCCACGGGTTGAAAGGCATCTGACCACTGATCTGAATCACATAAGAGTTTCATTGCTTCAAACTGATTTGACTCCATTAGATTATAATTTAAATATATAGAAGCTTCTCTCGTCATTTTCTGGGAGATCAACATGAAAAAAAGCAAGGTCAAGAGTGGGCAATGCTGGTTTCGACTATTCTGATAAGAAAGCACATGTTAGCTGAAAGATGAAAACACTGTCATTATGCATGTGTCAGGGTGATCACATGATCTGAATTGCAAGACGCAAGAAGTTTGATCGATTAATGCGTCTTGCGCTGAGATTCAAAAACGCACCTAACAGATGCATAAACCCATGACTTTGTGCATGCATGGAAATCGGCTGAATCAGATGATGGCTGAATTCATTGATGGAGAAATGCATAAACACATGAAAGTTTGTGCACATGGAAACCAGCCTTTAATGAGAGTTATACTTGTGATGCCAAGTATAACTCTACATTTGAGCTCTTACACATAATTGAAATCTTGTAGTAAATCTCATGTTAATGATATTGATAAATTATGCTCATGGTATGATAAAGGATTTGGTACATTTTTGGATTTTAATTAAAAAATATATACCTCTTATCGAGGATAACACAAAAGAGCAAGAACAATGCCATGTGCACTTTGCATCTTTTTGATTAACTTTGATTCTGATAATAAGCAAAAACTTGAATAGCAATAAATGAACTGAATAAAATTAATTCAAAACTTGTTTCTTTTTTTATTTAAGCTCTATGATTACATATAACTTTGTTTAAAATCAAAGTATATTAATAATCATAAAGCATTTTCAAAAAATTTTCAAATTGAACTCTTTAATTTGAAAAAGTGGGGAGGGGGTGCTCTTTGGTGATAGGGGCTGACATCAAAGGTGCTGTACTACCAGCACCAGATTAAGGGACAGACTGACCAGACAGTTGCTTGGGGTGCTAGAGGTGGGCACCAAAACTGGCAAACTGATGGCTTATAGGTATCTCACGTAGACTACTTGGGGCACGAAATTATCTTGGGTCTGGTGCTGCATGTCATCCTGATAGGTTGTCGGGAATGGTGTACAGAACATGAGGAAGAATTTCGGCTGTTACCATGGCATCAGAATTCCTGTTAAGAATCCAATTTTGCATTTGTGGTTTAAGGTAGAGAAATTTTTTCTTGAGGCAATTACCCTAATCATCAAGAACACGTTTCTCTACCTCACTTCTTTGCAGGAGGATCTGAAGGATCTTATGGCAACACTTTGGTTTCAGCTACCAGGATCTTTAAAAATCCATACATTGCTGGATGAAATCAGAAAATTAGAGGAGGATCAAAATCATATTAAGTAGGTGGTCATAATAGTCTGGCTGGTTAGCATGGGATTGAAGGTACATCTAAAAATTGTTCTTAAGGCTTTTGCTCCTAAACAACCATGGTACAAACACAAGCAAAATAATTGGATGTGTGAAAGAGTGCAAAAAAATAATATTTGCCCATAATAATCATTTAAGAATGGCCAAGGTAAGAAATGCTGTTGCTCAATCATAACAGTTTTTAATCCCATTATTATTACAACAGATTGTTCCAGAAGTCATTATATAATAAAGGTCTGTTTAATGGAATCATTCTCACTTTTTGCAAAGGAAAAACAAAATTCTGCATTCTGTGGCTGGAAAAGCCTTGGGACTAAATTCTTGACATGACTAAATTCATTGGAAGGAGAGAGAAAAATCAAGGATTTTTTGCACTTATGTCCAGAATGACATGAAGTATTTATTACTTAGATTTGCTTGATAGTGCAAATATTTCTTCAGACTACATCAAATTTGAAGATTGGAAGTAACCGGACACTTTTGATTTTAGACGTTTTGTCGAATATCTGGAAAAATACTTGAAAAATTATCCTGAAACTTCAGGGGTGTAAAGAGCACATTACACCTCGTATATTTCAGAGAAGGGGTTTGTCCCAAAGGCAAAAGGGGTCAGCAACAAATTGAACAAAAAAATTAATGCTTGGGATTACCCTGTAAAAATAATGCTTGAAATGTGTTCTAGCTGTTGCATATGATTATGAGAATAGCACGTATATTTATGGAGATACGAGAGAGCACTGTATAAAGGTTTCTTTAAAAAATCGAAATGTTTTTGTAAGTTTTTTGTTTATAACATGCAGGGTTTTCAACCCAATGCAATCCTGTTTTCAGGAAACTTGACAAACTACAGTAGAGACAACACTCTGCAATCAGAATACAAAAATATTAAATATTTGATGAAAAATATTTAGCATTTTTACTAAATAATGTTTAACTGCGCATGCGCAAGCGTTACCAACGATGTCGGGGTTTTCTCCAAATTTTTATTTTTGGATTGGTCATCAGTCAATATCCTTCATATTAGCGTAAGGAGAAGTTGATACTGGTGGCCGGTCCAAAAATAAAAATTTGGAGAAAACCCCATATCGTTTTGTTTATTTTTGAGAGCAACTGAAATTCAACTCATTCTAATGGTGATATCTTTCTGAATTTTTACGATATTTGCTTGGGCTTTTTATAAGAATAGCTCTATACATTTGGCTAATAAATTATGCAAAAGACATTTTGGTAATGCCTGTGCATGCGCAGTTAAACATTATTTAGTAAAAATGCTATTTCATCAAATATTTAATATTTTTCTATTCTGATTGCAGGGTATTGTCTCTATTGTAATTTGTCAAGTTTCCTGAAAATGGCATTGCATTGGGTTGAAAACCCTGCATATTATAATAAAAAAAAATTCGAAAACATTTTGTATTTTTTTTTTTTTATTTTTTTTTATATCTCCATGAATATACATGCTATTCTCATACAAATGAACACAAATAAGTAAAAGCCTCTTAATCATATGCTACAGCTACAATGCATTTCAAGCATTATTTTTTACAGGTTGATCGCAAACATTATTTTTTTGGTTCACTTTGTTGCTGGTCTCCTATTGCCATCGGGACAAAACCTTCACTGAAATATGAGGTGTGACGTGCTCTTTACGCCTCTGAAGTGTCAGGATAATTTGTCAAGTATTTTTCTAGATATTCGACAAAATGACTAAAATCGAAAGTGTCCTATTGCTTTTGGGTAGATGGTGTAAATCCAGCCACAAAAAAAAAGCACTTGGAGGAATGGCAAACAAATATGGCATTCAATTTATGCACGAGAAACGCTTTTCCTATATATATAATTTTTGTATGGAAGTTTATTTTCCCCTAGAAATAATACTACAAAAGATGATTAAGAGAGTTTTAATATTTCTTCATTAAATTTTCCATATATAAAGCAACTCTGCAGAACAATGCCGACAAGGGAAGGGCAAGATCTTGTCAATGTCGTACAGTGACCAAATTTGGCAACAGTTAGCAACCATTGAGTATAGTATGAATCCAATTTTCAGTGCCGCTGGCAAGTAATATTTGAGAAAAGTACACATAAAATTTTCAAGCATTAGTCTAACATAATTTTATTGATAATGACAAAAAGGTTGAGAAAAACAATTAAATGAAATTTACTAGTTAAAACAGTTGTGAAGATTAGAAACAGAGTGAGAAAAGCAGTATGTAAAGCAGCAAGTTTGACATTGCTAAGTTTTACCACCTCATAAATGGTAAGTTTTAGCAAGTTTGACATTGATCAATAATTGTGGAATCAAACATCTGTTCCTGTTGTTGGCAGCAGCTGCATCTGTAGTCAACCTTTTGTGTAGCCCATGCCTACCAAGTTTGAGCGACATCTGCAGATGACAGACCTTGCACTTCCCTTGTGAGTAATTTTATCCTATACACTAGCCACAGAATAGAAACCTTTATACACATTTGTATTTATTTACTCACTCATGGCATATGTAATTGTTAAATTAAACAGTTGCTCTTGTAAATTGATGGCAAGTTCTGTAGCACATGAATACCTGCATGGTCATTGGTAATGCAGAAATGATGGGAAAGATACAGTCTTAGACTTTTTATCAAAAATGACTACTTGTTGGTACATGTTTATTTGTAGTTATGATTAAGAAATCAACAGAGCTGGCTAATATCTCGAAGGGTACAATCTCACTTAACATCCAATCATTTTTTTAATAACCTATAACTTCAGGATGAAGAGTGTCTGGTCTCGTTAATTGTGATATGGCTAAAATTCTTTTAAGTTCCTTCTGCAACAGTGAACCAGTCTCTACAGTGAAAAGACAGCAGTATCAAAAACTGGAAGATTTATGTGCATTCTTCAGTGTTCTTGGACAGTATAACAAGTGCATGGGAGAGATTGATCTGGCTGGTAGATGATTGAGCTATATAAAGTACCACTCAAAGCCAGGTGATGGTATAAATAGTTCTTGGATATACAGGGTGTTTCTAGATTATCTCCCGTATTATACATGTTTATTATTCAAACTATTACAGATTTTAATGTGATTATATTTTTATTCATAAAGAAAAACTCAAAAAGTTTCTTAGCATGCCTTAATAAATTTCTGTGTGCCCCCCATTTATGGCGTGAAGGACGTCAAAGCGAAACTCGATTTCCTCCCATGTTTGGGCTAACATTTCCGGGGTGATTTCAGTGATTGTTTTAATTATACTGTTCTTGAGATTTCAGTATCATCAACGTTGGTCTTTCACATATCCCCAGAAGAAAAAATCCAGTGGGTTCAGTTCACATCGGGTGAGCGAGGGGGCCAAGGGATTGGCCCATTCCTTCTAATCCATCGTCTTGGAAAGTTCGTATCAAGGCACTGCCTAACTTGCAGGCCCCAGTGAGCAGGTGCTCCATCTTGTTGGTAGACTACGTTGGGCTGCAGTTCTTCCACCTGTGGAATCTGGTAGTTCTCCAGCATATCTAGGTAGGTTGTAGCGGTAATGGTCCCCTCAGCGAAAAAGAAAGGTCCGATTACTCGATCATGCATTAAACCACACCAAATATTAACCTTTGGGCTGTCATGTATATGCTCCCTTAGAACGTGGGGGTTTTGTGAGCCCCAAATGCAGCAGTGGTGTCTGTTTACTGCTCCGGAAGTATGGAATGTTGCCTCATCAGAAAACAAAATGTCCTCAAGGAAGGTGGCATCATTGTTGATTTTTTTGGAGCATATCCTCAGTAAACTTCTTGCGCTTCGGTTGGTCATCTGGCTTTAGTTCATGCATCATGTGGATTTTGTAGGGTGTAAGATGAAGGCGGTGGTTCACTATTTTATATATGGATGTCATTGGCATATCCAGTTGACGAGCCGCTTAGAGAAGTGATTTACGGGGACTACATTCGAACGCCTCCCTGATTTTTTCTACTCTCTGTGGTGTCGCTGAAGGTCTACCAGCACCCTTTTGTGTAACAGGCTGTCTGTGTTTAAAAATTTTTCATGCCATAGCTTAATTGACTTATGAATTGGAGGATCCCTTTTTAAACTTTGTTTTGAACATTCTCTGAACTGTAATCATTGACTTAAATTCCGCAAGCCATAACACGCATTGAGCTTTCTCTTGAACACTCACCATTGTTTACTGCGTCTCACGGAAATTGGAACAAAGCACCAACAATGGTACCATGCGCCAACCGCATGTTTCATTATCAACTTGCGTGAGGCTAAGAAACTTTTTGAGTTTTTCTTTGTGAATAAATAAAAATCACATTAAAATCTGTAATAGTTTTTGAGTAATAAACATGTATAATACGGGAGATAATTTAGAAAAACCCTGTATGTTGGATTTTTGTGTTACCAATGCGTGACTTGGTTATAGGAGGCAAATAGGAAACAAGATATGCCTCAAGTAATTTGGGATTGATGACCAGAGGATAAAGAAAAATGTGAAAGCCTGCTTTTTCTGGAGTTAACCTCATCTAACTTGAAAAACGACTTGAATCCATGTCATTTGTGTAAATATGGACCCAAAGGAACATGTCAAAATTGCCTGAATTGATAATCAACATGTAACTTAGTTCTGTGTTTTATCCCTAAAATAAATTCTTTCAGATTATTTCATTCAAAGAAATAAGATATGTTGGAATTTGTAAGATGGTCCTGTTGACAATATTACTTAAACAAAACAATTGACATTCCCAAGAATCTCCTTTACTTCAGGAATATCCCAAAAAAAATTTCATTGTTTTCAATGTTTGCCAAATAAGGGTTAAACACTGAGCTATAAAATATGCTGGCTTTGTAGTGACACTATACAGATTATGAAAATCTATTCGCCAGAACGATCACAACAAAGTTAAGTAAATAAGAAATAAAATTTGTTTTCGGGAGTGTAAAAAAAATTTTTTGAGGTAGGTTTGTTCGTGAATTTGCAGAGGTTATACGAGAAGTGATGACAGTTAGACATTTATTCCTGAGGGACAGAACTATGCTTAAACATGTTTGCAGTTTCATTTTGACCATGTGCGTCGTTGGGCCTTAACAAGGTTTTATTTGATTTCTGGTGTGGTGGGGTTGATTCGAACACAACAAAAAGGGTTGGTTCAGACGTGTTTGGTTAGAACTTACAAAAGGAAAAGAGGGCAAGATCTTCCTTCCAGGGAAGATATGAAGCGAGCACCAGAAGATACAGAAAATGAAAGCTGCAGTAGAAATGTCACATCTGCTAGTCCTGCTTCTAAATAAAACAAAGCTGCTAGTCAAATGATTGTGATTTTTTATAATGTGATAATGTAAGCAAGTTGTGATAACGTTTTCATGCTCTTTTGATAATAAAGTTACCTTGTATTTCATTAAAATGGCGAAAAGCAGTTTATCCGAAACAGCCCTGTGACAGTCCGAAGCAACCCCACATATATGGTTGCTTTGGATATTGCAGACGTGTTTTAAAATATATAAATATATAGATTATCGTGTGACTACTGAAAAATCACATGTACAGGTAAATGACGAAATGTTTAGAGTACAAAATACAATACACACATTCGCTATTTGGTTTATGATTAACCCACAGGGAGAAAAAATTTGATTTTCGTCCGAACCAACCCCACTCTCCCATATGTAAGATGCTTGGGAAATGTTGGTCAAAATATCCAATAGGATTGCTGCACATGCCACTTCGATTGGCTTTTCGAAAGTCAACCAGTGTAGCCAGTTTACTGCAATACACGTAGGGTGACCAGAACATCCTGGTTTCCGGGACAGTCGCGATTTCGGTGTACTGCCCTGCAATAAGTAAGCGTCCTTTTTTAATAAAAAGGATAAATATATATTAATTGGATATTGATAGATTTAATTGTCAAAAATTTTCGTGTGTTGGATTTGTTCCGGATTCTTCACTGCTATGTTTCGGATTAGTGTCTTAAAAAATCTGGTCACCCTAAATACACGACATCCTTTAGGATCCCTTGTAGATAAAAAGAGAACGTTTTGGGAACTCTATTGCACCCCTACCAGTGTCCTTCCAAATTATCTTCCAGGTAAGCTTTGCACATCTTATGTGGTTGTGTTATCTTGCTGAAAGAAAAATTCAGCATTCGAATTTTGATTCAACTTTGAAAAGTTCATAGATAGCATCTATTAAAGTGTGTATATGTTTTTTTGGCAGTTTCTGTAAACATCAAATCTTAATTCTAGATATTTAGTTTACAGAATATCTGCTAGTCTAAATAATGTGTATAGTAATTGAGGAAAACTCTTTTCTATTTTCAATCTTAATGACAATGTTATAAAACTCAAATTGCTGCAAACGTTGTTTATAACCATATCTCATAATGGCTACCTCATTTGTGAACAGAGATTTGTGAATGATTGGCTGATAACATCATCTTCAGTTCATAGCTATGTGAAGATATTTTTTTATACATCTGACCTGAGAGAAGAAATCTGCTGGTAATAAATGTAAGTTTTGGGAGTAAAGTCCTTTAGAAATCAGTCGCCAAAAAAAGAAAAAAAAAAAGAATCTTCCAGAAACTGTATTGTTTTACATGATACCTGGCAAAATAGATAATTTGAATAGAATGAACTTCATTGCAGCTCTGCTTTAATTTTGTGCAAATTTGGTTTTAAAGAAAAATCATGTGGTGTGTTCACAAATAAATAGCTAATTTGAATGAGTTTTTTATTACCTTTGTAAGGACATGGTTTTAAACTTTATAACAGTAGTTCTATGAAATTTTTCACTGATGTTTTGATGGGTGTACTTTAAGTCACTCTGTATTTTGTCCATACATTATTGGATCAGCAGGTTTGGTTTTGAAATGAATGTGTTTTGTCTCCTAGATCCTTTATTGTCATTGAAGCAAATGTACAGACCCTCTTGTTTTCTAAGGAATTTAAATTGACCTCCTATTAACAAAATTTTATAAATTATGTAAGAACAAGAAAATTATGTAAATTAAACTTTGATTGATGCGCATTCTCTAATAGCTTTTTGAATCGCATATGCTGCTGATTTTTTAAATCCAAAGCAATTTATAACCAGTTTATGGTGGTCAGCTAAATAAAAATAACTGATTTTAGGTTTGTTTGTTTTTTCCCCTCCTCTCATCCCCTTCCTTCTTTGATTGAAAATATATTGTTAATTTGGAACTATATTCAGATATACCCAATGAATAAACCTTAATCATGGAATGTAACTGCAGAATTGAATATGCGATGTTTAATAGAAAGATATAAATCATGCGTGCAAAATCATCTTTACAAAATTAATTGTGCATGCCATCACTTAACTTGAGCTATCATGGCTCTCTGTTTGTATGGTATTTGGTGAACAGTTGTTCCCCCTATATTCTAATTGAAATTTAATGCTGTTATTGAAGATTTTCTTATTAAGCTTTTTTAGAATCCATCTAGCTATTTAGTATTAACATTAAGATTGTTGGTTTGGTGAGACAGATGCTGGGGTAAGGCCAGACTACACTTTGATAATGGGATAGTGCACCATCTTGTTGGAACAGGTTGCACATTGTGCTATTATGCCAGGAACTGCTCCAACAGTAAAAGTAGACCACAATTCCCATTGCAATAACAGCACAATGCGTGCAAATCAAGTAGACATTGATAGTTTATGTTGTTCTATAATATTCAAAGTAATTTAATTCATTCAAAATTATCCTGTATTAAAAAAAAAAAAAAAAATTCCTTCAAACTGAACACACTTAGTAAAGTATTCATATTTAACTTTGGAAAGACATAGGAAATTTGCCTACTAACAAAATGGTGGTATTTTTTCAATGTCAAATTAACTTTAAACCAAATCAGGGAAATATTGGGGTATTCAATACAACTCAAATTTTTTGGCCAAGTGTCCTTATTATTTATGAGAAATGGGTGAATTACCATCTTTGAGTGCCAATTGATGCAAGTGACTTCTTCACTAGTTCTGAGTTGGGTGACTTTTTTTGTTATCCATTCTGAGTCTCATCTTCCAAATGGTTTCAGCAGTTTCACAATAACGAGGAAACTAGCATCATTTTTAAGGGCACTTGAAAATGGGCATGGAATAACCACAAATGAAACGCCAGACACGAAGAAAGCTCTGAAATTTTAGAAGAATTTGTGGGGAACCAAATGAAAGCATAATGTAACTATAAATTAAAGAGGGGAAAATTGGGAATTTTATCTGTGTAATGTTTACAATAACGAATACATAAATAGCTCTTTACGTTGTGGTTTAAAGAGCTAATTATGTATTCGTTATTTTATGTTCTTATTCACATATTTAACCTAACCTTGACTAGTTTTATTTGTTATGTAATGTTTATTGTATATGTGCCAGTTTATTGACTGGGAGGTTTCTCCTCTGCTGATAAAAAGATTGTGTAAATAACATAGCCCTTCTTTGTGCTTAGTACCACAATGGTTGAGCATTGGGACAATTACTAGAAAGCTGTTGGTTCATTGCCAGGCTATGGAAATTTTTCTTTTTTAATCGTAAAAATTTTGTAGCTTTACATGCTTCTTTTGAGAGTTTTTTTTTATATGAAAAGTTATACAAGTGTTCTTGCTAAGCTGTGCAAGCAAGCACTGCCACACTAACTTTTATCTCTTAATGCATAAGCAAGTTATAAAATAATGAAATTTTGTTATTGAAATTTAAAAAAGGTGCCATTACAGTAGTAATTCTAAATAAATGCAGTATAAACATGCAACTACTTCTGAAACTGCTCAATCAGAGGCAATAGTCAAAGGTAGACTACATTCTGTCTAACGAAAGAAAAACTAAGTCAAGGTCGGGAAATTCAAAATTAGCCAATCATTTTAGGACAATTTAGGATCATTCGAGCAACCTCTTCTGGAAGTTTGTAAAGCATTTGAAATAATAGCTATTATCAGATGATGCCTGAGAACACCACTGAATGGGTTAATAGTTATCAGGTAGCACCTTGACCTAGTTTTTCTTTCGTTGGACAGAGTGCAGCTCCCAACTTTAAGCGGCCTTTTTGATCGTCAAATTAGGATGTTTGCTTGCAGCACTCCTCAACTTAGCATTGCTTATCATACAACTGTATTCATGATATTTCAGTCATTTTAGTTTCTTACTGCATTTGACACAACAAGAAATATATTTATTAGCAATTGTATAAAAGAGAAAAAAAATACTAGATGTAAATATACAGGATGGGTTTTTTAAGTTAATAAAGCAAAATAACTTGCAAAGTGTTTAGGTAGCATTTCAAATAAAAGTTAATTGACTTAAAGGGGAAAGTGAATTTCATTATGTGCATTTTATTTGGACGTTTCCAAGGTCATTGGTTTGTTTTCTTATTTCTCATTAAGAAAATTTTTTTTAGAAAGCATTTCCCAATTTATTAATATTTTTTTTTAAAACATAATTAAATTATTTTAATGAACGGAAATATATTAAGAGAAGGACGAGACACAAGAACCCTGGAATACAATAAATAATAAATTCAGGATAATTCTCTAATATTCTATTTGCTTTTAGAGAATTATCCTTTTTTGCTTTGATAAAGGATAGGCTCTATCTGAAACGTCAGCTTTTTATTTTGATTTAGATTAATTATTTTTGTTTATTATATCTTATTTTTTATCTAATTTGTATTTTTGAATTTATTATTTATAAATTATTTTAAGAAATGCTCAGTGACATCCTTCTAGTTTAATGCACATTTCATGTTGAGATACTTTGCATTATCAATTTATATGGTCCATCAAGTATATGCACTGCCCTCACTTTAATAGTTACATCCACCTAGTAGTGTGTTGTGCCTCCTTTTGCCTTCCAGACTGTCTGAATTTGTCAAGGTATACATTCAACAAGCTACTGTCCGCGCGCCACGAGAAGACCGCTGCGTTGCTTAATGTGCTCGTATGGTGTCGCTGGTAGTTGCAGATCAGTCTATAGTTATGAAGGGAGGAAAAGCGCTAAAATCAAGTAGTGCAAAAATGAGTTCTGGCTGTATTTCCAAACAAATGAAAACGTTTGCATGGAGAGGTAAATACCAGAGAAATATGAAAAAAATAAGAGAAGAAAATTGTCCTATTGTTTACATCGATGAAACATGGATCGACTCAAATTTGGCTGTTTGTCCCCCAACTATGAATAGATTCATCTGCAACTGCAGCGACTCCATACAAGCACATTAAGCAACTCAGCGATCTTCTCGTGGTGTACGGACAATACTGAAAGTGTTCCTGAGATATTGTGTACATGCAGACATAAGTGCGTCATTCTCGGGTTATTTGATAAGGGTGCAGGCGTGGAGCAAATGTTTTTTCCAGCTCATCCCACAAATGTTCAATTGGATTGAGATCCGGCAACTGATCAAGCCATTGTAGCAAAAAAAAAAAAAAAAAGTCACCCCCTGGATGTCTATGTATGCTCTGGCATCCAGGCGTGAATCCAGGGAGTGTTGGTGCCTGGCATGGCACTGCTCCCATTGGGTTGCATAGTTGCTGACAGACCAGATTGGTTCATTAATCCATGTTGTTTGAGTCAAATTCTGAATTCTGTCTGTGCTTCCAACATGATTCATTGGTAAACCATTTTTTTTTTTTTTAAATTACGGTGAACCATTTTTGATACACCCTTTATGAGAAAAGTTCAAGAGAGCTGCTCTTTTGTTCCCCATGTCGTGCACCTATGCCAGAAAGATTGGTTAACTGTATTTATACCCAAAATAATTACATGATGTGCAACAGAGTGGACCAAAACACTTGTGTGTACAGGGAAGATATACCTAATAAAGTGTCTAGACAATGTATAATGCTATCTTTTTATTCTTTCTTGTAATTCATTCATTTGTTATTACCATATATTTTATCTAGGAAAGCAATTTCTATGTCATAGATTGTATCAACACATTTTCAAAATTATAATATAAGGAGCGTTCAAAAGGAAACTAGCTGTAGTCTGGAATGTGCAAACCGGTGACAGAATGGTGATATCATTGCGTGTGTAACAAAGAGTGGTACCGACAAGAGCACGGAGGTTCACACCCCGCCGCTAGAGGGTGACGGTGGAAGTCACATGACTAAACAAAGGAAACAGAAGCAAGCGTCAATTGTCTAACGAGTGGTGGCTGAAAATGAGTCTTGGTGTCATCACTTTAAACCAGAATTGAAACGACAAAGTCTCCAGTGTGGAAGCATCCAGGGTCACCACCACCAAAAAAATCCAAGGCAATCCACACAAGTGCAGGAAAGGTTATGCTGACTTTCTTCTTTGACCAAGACGGCCCCCTTTTGATAGACTTCCTCCAGCATGGGACAAACAGTGAATGCCCAGCGTTACTCGCAAGCCTTGACCACCCTTCGCCAAGCAATCAAATCAAAACGACCAGGCAAGCTCACCCGTAGGGTCATTCTGCTCTACAACAATTCAAGACCTCATATGGCCAACAGGATCACGGCACTCTTGCAGAAATTCAAGTGGGAGTTCTTGGTCGCCCTCCATACAGTCCAGACCTCTCTCCCTGTGATTATGCCATTTTTGGTCCCCTAAAAAAGGCTCTGAAGGGCAAATGATTCAACTCAGACAACGACATCAAGCAGTATGTGCGGAACTGGTTCACAACGCAGCCCCAGGAATTTTACGAGACAGCCATTCACCGCTTTGTGTCGCAGTGGGACAAGTGCTTCAACAGCCAGGGCCAATACTTCTGACATACAGGTACTGGTTTCTGTTCCTAGGCCTCTGGCTCATTTCTTTTTGAATGCTGCTTATACTAGTACAGAATAATTACTTTATGGGATTCTTATGCTTTCATGACTGGTTGTGGTCAATATTTTCCTACTATTTTTATGTTGTCAAACATGAAAGAAATTCATAAATTGAAGCTTGATTTCTTCAGCTATACAGGGTTATTCAAAAAGAAGTAGCAGATATAAAATACCGCATTTACCCAAATAGATCACGATGTTGAATTTAAAC
>JAHWFO010001925.1:459672-492166 GCA_023313115.1 Rhysida immarginata
ATTATTTAAGCCAACCTGTGCTGACCCGTTATACTGTTTCTGTCTAATCACTAATTTTCTTCTGATTTTTGGCAACCCAAATTTTTTTTCCACTGCTCTTTACACATTTTCCTAATTGACTGTTGTTTCAAGCTGCTTGGTTTGTTTTTTATATTCAGATAATTTTTCCGTGATTTTTTTTTCAATGGATAGATGTGACTACACCACTGTTTAGAGTAAATGTAATCAAGATACATACCACATACAATATAAAACAGAATTTATTTACAAAACTAAACCATAAATTAAAAAATAAAAAAAATATGTAATTTTGTTATTCACTTTCTTCCTATAAAATGTTGTCTTCAGTGCTGTCCATGTTATTAGAAACACAGCATTTTTTGAATCCTTTAACAATAGATTCATTGGAAATAACATTCCATACAATGTTGATCCATTCACCTAATTGTGCATCAGACAGTTTTTTTAATTCTTCCTGTTGGTGTTAAGGGGTGCTTATCATCCAACAACCCTTTTGTATATAGCCATCTCGGATTATCCTTAAAAGCTTGTTTACAGAGATATATACTTGCAATTGGCCTGTCATCCCTCCTGGGATTATAACGAAGGCAAGACTGTTCGCTAAAAAAACAAAATGGCAGCGATAAATTGTTTTTTTTTCGTCACACGCAAATTTAACTAGAAATTGCTTTTTTCTATCATTTTTCTGAAGAAAAAAAAACAACCCGATTTATTCGGGTAAATGCGGTATTTATCTCTAATGAACGACAATAGATAGAGAGAGACACATATGATACATCACTGGATAGAGGGAAGTCCAAAATTTTATTTCATGCAATCTGATAGTTCAAAGTTTTATTTTATGCATTCAACATGAGCTCCATTTATTATGCCACATATGAAGTAACTGGTCCCTGATTAAAGAACTCACTGCTGTAACGATTCAATCTCGCAGAACTTGAAGAGTAGCAGGCATAGGTGGTACAGACATGTATTTTATGAACCCCCACAGAAAAAAATAACAAGGGATAAGATCTGGTGACCTTGGAGGCCACTTAAGATGAACAAGATCATGTTGCCCTTAAAATAAAACTTTGAACTTTCCTCTATCCAGTGATGTATGTGTATCTATATATTGTCATTCATTAGAAATAAATATTTTAAATCTGCTCCTTATTTCTTATTAGATTCTACTGAAATATCTTATAAGGCTATGGTTAACATAATCTTTGTTTGCTATTAATCTTCATATATAAAAATTACTGAAATATTAAGGTACTTATGAATTTAGGAATTGTTGGAAAAGATAGAAGAGTGAGACAAAGAGGTCTCAGCTTGACTCCATATTATTATTCTTGCTGCATAGCAAACATCGGATAATTTTATTTCCACCTTGGAAGATGCTTGCTACATAATGTCATGCTCCAATCAGTATTATTGCTCTCTCAGTCATCTTGAAATAGACAGTCTTGTTCCTCGAATAACTTTGGGCCTATATTGACTTGTTGAAAGGTGAAATATATGCTGTCAGTAATAGAACTCTGTTTAAGTGCAAATACCTTAAAATAATTAACATTTTCATTTATTTAAGAGAAGAAAAAAAGCTCAACAAAATACAAACATGACACTGTATAATAAAGACTTATTTTTTGAATAACGGAATCATGTATATATATAGGTTGTACTTCGGAGTGACAATTATTGAGCTGTATGAAATAAAAAAAAAATACAGAGTTTAAAAATTTTATTCAAATGTTAAAAGTAACTACAGATATTCAGATTTAGTTTATGACGTGTTCGATGTGCTTGCCATCAATGGCTATGATATGGCGTAGACGAAGAGGAAAATTCTGCAAATCTCGCTGAGGTGTCGAGACATCGATGACCTCTTAAATGACTGGTTCGAGATTATTTGCGTAAAATTTGTCTTTAATATTGCCCCACAAAAATGAGTCACAAGGGTCGAGATCAGGAGAATATGGAGGCCAAGCTATTCCCATTCCAGTGGCCTGTGGGTACCCCAAAGCCAGAATATGCTCTCCAAAGTGCTCTTCCAGGACTTCAAACACTATTGGTCACCTGCATGAACCACATCTTTTCGAAATTGGGTCACTTTGGATAATAGGGATGAGATCATTTTCTAAAATTTTCAACGAAAAATGAACAGCAACAACAATACGAGTGCGCATGCTCAAAAATATCCCAACATGCCCTGCATTCAACCGCCAAATTTTAACTGAATCTTTCCAATTGTTCAAAAGTTATCAAGTTTTTTTTTTTTTTCATATAGCTCAATAATTGTCACCCTGTATTAAACTACATTCTGAAAATTAGTTTGTTCAAGTATCAAATTTTTGAAAATTAATGGGTTGCTAAACAACTTTACTATAATGCATAGATTTAAAAAAAAAAATATATAAAAACAAATTTGAAGAGAAAGCCTGTTTTATGAATCATCTCTTTTGAATATATAAAAGTTTGTAATGTATTCCTTGTAATAAAGAGAATTGCCTTTTGTTATTCATCAGTGATATTCTTGAACATGTCTTTGGTGGATTTTATTGTTTATAAATTTTTGTTGCGATTATTAATGAAACTACAGATTTAGCAAGATAAATTTTTATTTTCTTGAAGAAATAATTGAAATTCAAACTGTATGTTTCCTATTATGATACCATACAATGAATAAATAATCATCCAGATACTTTTGGAGCAGATTGAAATGATATTCTAATCTTGGATGAATTTAGAAGGGGTGTTAATTGTGACTCTTGCCTTTTTCTTGAGTTAAAAGATATATTATGCATTCTTTGAAATAAATTTGACTGAGATGGTCAAAAAGTTTTTACTTTGCATATGAAGGCTAGGACCAGGAACCTCGACTGTCATGTTGACAGTCTACCAATTTGCTGTCACAAGGTGTCTTAAAGAGAACCAAGTTGTCAAGGTTGAAAACTCAATGGGAGGCAGGCACCTGGCTCACAGCTCGAGAATTTCTCCTATCCAACCATCAGAAAGTTTGATGAACTCTCCGATAAATAATTAAACATATACTGAAGATGACCTCCAAACATGATGTAATAATTTTTCTATCGAAAAATGGAAGGAAAAATTATTACATCATGTTTGGAAGTCATCTACAGTATTTAATTATTTATTTAGAAAGTTATTATCAATGCTTTCCTTTTGTGCAAGTTACACGATGAGATTAAAGCCAAAGGTTAAGCAAAGCTTTCTGCATGACAGTGTGCTGGCTCATGCAGTGCAAAAATAATCTTGCACATTTACCAGCTCTTCTTCATATGGGTGATTCTAAGCAAAAAAATTTCATATGAACATGGGTCTGAGATATGAACAGAAATAAAAATGCCGCCACCAAGATCAACATGTTAATAACTTGGGTTCCAGAACTCCTAGAATAATGAAATTTGGGGTAGTAATAGGGTACATAAAACTGTAAACCGTTAAAACTTGATCGTATTCCAACGAGTAGTTTCAGAGTTACGCATTCAAAATTGTAACAGTGCTCACATGCGAGTATTAACCACTACGTATTAAGATGTTGACTGCATAACCCGGAAACTACTTGTTGGAATTCATTCTTATTTTAATGGCATACACTGTTTTATGTACCCTATTATTCGCCCAAATTTCATTATTCTAGGAGTTCCGGAACCAGAGTTATTAACATGTTGATTTTGGTGCGGCATTTTTATTTCTGTTCATATCTCAGTTATCGTTCAAATTGGGACCCATGTTCATATGAACATTTTTGCTTAGAATCACCCATATTACCTCCCCTAAAAGTTTGTACCAGGAGTTTTGAGACACCCTGTGTATATATATAGTTTTCAAGTGACTGAATAATCTTGTCCCCTAGTGTAGCTATAGGTGGTCATTTATTCTTAATGGAAAATTGGTCATATGACGGTATCCCCATCCCATATAAATATCTCCACTGGATTTGATGAATATTAGTTGGGAATGAGGTTTTTTAAGTGATGACCATTTTGTATTTTTGGAATATCATACAAAGTAAAAATGAGATGAAAGCAACATTCAAGACATTCCAGTAATTCTTTATCAAGGAAGACTTGTACAGTATTTAGGCAGGCTATTAAGAATGGTAAACTGGACTTCAAAAATACTTTACAGGAGCATCTTATTTGAACCTAGGACTATGCAAAATGACAAACTTTCAGTACATGCCAATCACAAAATTTTGTAATAAATTTATCTTGGAAACACAATCTCACAAGGTTAATTTCTATACGAAAACCATGCAAGTCAATATACCGTGAGTTTCAAAAGTTCCCGAACGGCCCCTTCTATATGTAGGGAAAGCTTAACCTATGACAGCAGGAGTAATGTTCATCAGAGTCGAAAGAATACTTGTTGAAAGCTTCGGGCAGTCCGGATGCAGAGCATGGAATTAGTCGGGAGCATTGTGGAACATCAAATCCCCTCTCTGCTTGTTCTTGCATACTGTATCGGTATAAGTTTAATACCGTAACCATAAGTTTTATAAATAAAACTTCCAGTATTTATTACTTTAACCTTTTATTTCACTCTCATTTTGCATTTATGTAAAATAAATAGTGGGATTCGTAATGACTGGGAGCAGCCATTAATTGAAAAGAGGTTGAGAGACAGTGGCTCCTGTCTACCAGCCCTTCAGCATACCTGCACAACAATACGTTATGCAGGGAAAGTCATCTCCTGTGTTTGGGAACTTTTGAAACACACGGTATAAGCTGCAAAATGAAATATCTTCAAATTGCTGCAATGTGAAATTGTGCTATGAATATCGGTCGTTGCAATGATCCTTTATGCAAGTGTCTGTGTAGGTGGCAGCACCACTATGTAACATATACGGTGCTAGTAGTCACGTTTTCATTCAAGTCGAGTCGTGTAAGATGGCAGATGTATTTGCTGATTGTACGCATGATAAACAAGAGGCCATAATTAGATTTCTATGAGTGCATGGCAAATCTGCTGAACAAGCACACAAATGTTTATCCAGGAAAGCCATTTACAACGCTCATCCACACAGGAGCAATATCAGTGGCAAACATTGGCAGTATCTGATTTTCATCTCTTCGGCCCACTGAAGAATCTCCTGGGTGGTCATCGGTTCCAGGATGGAGGTTTGTTGGTATCCTCCCTAAGATACCAACCACAAACCTTCGTTGCTGGGTTGGAGGGACTCGTGAAACACTCGTGGAGATTATGTTGAAAAATAAACCAGATTTCATCAGGTAACTATTTCATCGTTCATTTCTATGACATTTTGCAGCATTTATCTTGAGACAACTGAATATCTTGGAAACTAAGCATTGTACGAAAAAATGTCCAAAATCAAAAGTGAATTATTTCGTGGGGGAAATTCATTAGTTAAAAAATTACCTCCACACTTGTGAGGGGGGCTGGGGGTGACTTTGAAATCTTAAATAGGAAGCCCTATTCTTAAAGGTATATTCAGATTGTACACAATATTCGAGAAATATTTTATTCTTGGCGTTTTTTCAATTGATCCAACCGTTTAGGAGATAAGAGGCCCTGAAAGTGTGGAACTTTTAAAGTTTTGAACCCAATTTTATCGATGAAGACAGAGTGGATCTTCCTATTCAACTTTTTAATGGTCTTTAAGAATCTGAAGTCAGAATTTCAAAAATCCAAAATTTTTCAATACACACGCATAGACTGTCTCCATAGGACTGCTCCCCCAAAAGTTTACTTGTGCACTAAAAAATTTGAATGTTGTAAGGCACATTGTCTTGTTGGAAAAAGCAATCTCCATTAGGATACGCCATCAATATAAGATGAATTTGATCAGGAACAATACTTAGGTATGTTGTGCTATTCAGACGTTCCACATGAATTAAAGGGCCCAAATCATGCTGCAAACCGTAACACTGCCCCCCACCAGCTTGAAGGGTTGTACTTGCATGTGGGGTCCATGCTTTCGTGCAGTTTCTGCCAAATTCTAACTCTACCATCTGCATGTTGCAACTAGAAACTTGATTCATCGGACCACACAACTTTTTTTCCAATGCTTGACTGCCCAATCCTTGTGTTCAGTGCAAATTGGAGAAGTTTTAGTTTATTAACTGCTGACAGCAAAAGAGTTTGAACAGGCCTTTGTCTTCCATATCCCATACGATGCAGTGTATGACAAAAAGTGCGTTCATTCAGAGATCATTTGAAAGGATCCCCGATTAAGCTCTGCAATGATTAGATGCACTGTTGGCCTTCTGTTGTCTTGTACCAGTCTTGCCACTCAGTTCTGCCTGAACATTGACTAGTTGCTGACGGTCACAGCTCGCACATTCAGACCCAGTTTTCCAGCAGACAGTCCAGTCTTTAAACACTAACAAATCTGCTCTTAAACATTTAACGAATGCAGCAGTTTTGCTGATACTCGCTCCATGGCTCCAAGTGCCAACAATCATGTTCAAATGGACAGTAAATGGCATAGATAGATTACATCAGAAAGCTTAGAATTACGTCATAATAGCCAAACTTTGGATAACGATTTCAAGCATTTTTTTTTGTTGAGAATTTTGAAAAATGGATAAGGAAAATTATGCTTAGAATTTTGCAGAGAACAACGCTAGGTACTTTATGACCATAGAACCTGATACACCCTGTATAATAGTCCGGCCCTCTAGCAACTTCAGTGCGAAATCATACCTAATTTACCAACAAACATTGGGTGGTCAAAATAATCTGGCCACTCACTATACAAGTTCATAGAGATTTAATTTACAAAATGCTTATACAGGATGGCCCAAAAATCTACCTGCAAAGATTAAACTTAATTACTCAGCTAGTACCACGTGTAATTGTTTGAAAATTGAAAATATGTTCATGGATCAAGGCATTTTGTTTAACGCACTATTATGGTGTCAATTGGCCCTCGTATTCACCAGACCTCGATCCAGTAGGTTTCTTTTTAAGGTTAGAGTCTACCTGAAAAAATGTCATTTTTGATGACAAAAATAAAACTATTGAGCATATTAGAAAACTTAGTTCATATTGTCAAATGCACAATGATGATTGCTTACATCAAATTTGGTAAACTTATTCCTCTTTTCTGTGAAATAAGCATGACATAAAAATGGTAAAATTAGGAAGGGTTTTAAATTATGGAGGAAGGGATAATGAAAAATAGGGGTTGAAATTTTTGTAAATGGTTAACATTTTGTTACAAGTGTCTATGCAAAGTTTAGAAAATCTAATTTCATTAGATCAGATTTTAGGATTTACAGGTAGACTCTAACCTTATTAAGGGGTCACATGAAAGACTGTCTACAAGATGAACCTTAAGTTTTAAATGTTAAATCTTCACTTTTACAAACCTGAACAACCCAAGAAATTTCAACAAATTCTTTAATTTGCTTTTAATCAATGTCATAACTACTTTATGATACAGTTATAGAACACTAAAGGGGCGAGATCATGCCTTGATCTGGACAATGCTTTTACAAAGGATTTTCTTCATAAGAAATTTTTCTTGGTAGTTTATTCATGCTTTTGACATTTGTAAAATTATAAAGAAAACTTAATTTCAACAATTTAGTATTATAATGAATTATATATGAGGTTAGGGGCTTAATGATTTCTTACTTAAGGAACCTGAAAAATATAATTATGCCACTGCTTTTATGATTTTACCTTCTGAAATAAAGTACTTCAAAGATTCAATATACCATAATTGTAATCCATCTTATTAGAAAGTGAAATAAAACAGTCTCTAAAAATATACAAACAGTAGAAAATTACCACACAGATAATAGAAGAACACTATTGCAGAAACTTAAATAAGTAGAAAACGCTACAAGAGTTCAACAACAGTGGAGCCGGCGTAAGACTTTGTTTCTACTAATCTTAGCCATTTGGAAAGATTCGATAAATGATCTCGTGTTCTTTTAAGAATTGGGTTTAAAAAAGTAATAAAAAATATATATATTGTGAATCACTGCTTTCAATAAATATTAAATATCCAGCTTTTGTTTCTTTTCTTCCGAATAAAACTAGATAAATTTGAAAATCTCATGGGAGTTAAACAAAATTAAATAGCGAAAATCTTACTCAGCTGCCTAAAAACAATACTTTTGGTCCAGTTTTTATTTTAAAGTTCTGACTAAATATCTAATAAATCCAATTGAAACTTTTTTTCAAAGTTTTTTATTAATCTTAAAATATTCAATAAAATACAACATTTGATCATTTAAAAAAAAAAATTATGTAATTACTATATCGTTGTTCTAATTAGTTTGAGCACTCTGAAATAGATCTTATTTATAATAGGAAGAAAAGTCTTAAGGCTTATTTCCTGTTTTAGTAATCATGTTTAATATTTTCAATGCTGTTACACCAGCATCTGCAGGTACCTGGAAAGGAATTTGAATTAACCATTAAATAGAGCAAAATATTTAAGAGACTGTTCTATATGTACAGTCAAACTTGGATAATTCGAAGCTGAAGGGACTACTAAATAAATTCGAATTATCCAAAATTTCAAATTGCAAAAGTTAAATTGAGGTAATATAGACGTCAAGGGACCAAGTAAAATCTTCGAATTAACAATGATTTCGAATTTCAGACGTTCTAATTATTCAAGTTCGACTGTATCAGTATATACATGTCTGTAAGTGTAAGTTAATCTATAGAATTGGAGTTAGCTTTTGGGAAGGGAGGCAAAACCTCCCAGGCTATTTAAGATATGAAAGGGGGGGGGGGGGGGGGGGCCTTTGGCCATTTATTCTTAATGGGACTTTAATAATTTGTAATCGGCTATCAATCATCATGACAGTACCGACCCCCAACAGAACCTTAGCAGGTTTTTGATTGGTGGTCTTTTCCACAGTTTTCATGCAAAAGAAGATATATACTTCCCTTGCTGCAGTTTGTTTTGAAATTCTGCAGGAAAGTTTTGCACTAGGAACAACACATGATCAAATCAAAATTATTTTATGTGAATTTTAAGCCTTAAATTTCTAGACTTACAGGACAAACATGTATATACATTAAATTTTAAATTCCTACCATATGCCCAGCTTTCATAATCCAATACATAGCAAAATTCTTGAATGACTTAACAAACCCAGCTGTATCATCGCCAGGAATGGAAATCACACTTCGTGTAGAATTGGTGAATGATGGAAGCCCAGGCCATTTCATTTCCTGAATCCATGCACTTGTTCCTAAATGATTATAATGACATTATAATTTGAATGACATTTTTATAACATTTTGTTGTCTTAGCATGGAATTACCTAGAGTGTCAACAATAAGATCAAGTTGGCCTGTGTACACAACCACTGATAATCTTGTCAAGTTTAGCAACTGTTCCACTACAAAAGATGGTTTAAAATTGAAGTGTTAATGACTTCAAAAACTATAATTATTGATAGTTTTTCTTTCTATTAAATACACTACCAGTTATTGTAACAGGGACCATGAAATCATCACTTAATGCTTCAAACACATCTGAAGATTGACCTGAAAGAAACTAGAAATATTACAAAGCAACACTTAACTTTAAAAAATAAAAAAAAACAGAAAATATCCTTCACCTCCCCAAGTCACATTGGCTGGAATTGTATGGAGTTTCTCTCTTATTTTTCCATTCATTAGTTCCGATAATGCATCATCTTGAAATGTCAGTACATGACGTTTATACAAGGCTCCTAAAACATTGATTTGTAAGGTCATTTAGGCTATACAATGAAATATAAAAACAGTATATAAACTATAATTACCTAAATAAGTTTGATTAAATACAGGTACTTTCTTTACTTTAGTAGTATCCTTTTTGAGTATGTTATAGAAGTTTACATAGTTTGTATACTGCATAAAAAACATTACCAATTAGAAAGTTGAAGTACATAAAAACTAATATAGAATATGCTTAAGTATCATTAAAGTTGCCCTCTTTAATATAAATACCCCTTAAAGATGAATAAAAAGAATCATTAAACCTCTAAGTTTAAATACCTATAAGAATAAGAGTCACAAGTGAAAAGTACAGCCTAAAGGTTTGCTTCCCATAACCAGTTTTATAGCATATGCAAGCAACATGAAAGAATCTGCTATCTTGAACAATCTGAAATCTTCCCAAATTAAACGGATAAAAGTGCAGAAATGAATCCAGTTAAATGCTATGCAGCAGTTGCATTTAAGCCAGACAAGAACCTTGACATCAATTTGCAAGCTAACAAGCAACTTGGAAGCACAAGTTTGTTATTACTATAAAACCAAAACGTTTATTATGGCTTTTGCATTTTCCAGCATTTATAAGCTGCAAAATATTTTTCCTAATTTTATTTATAAAACAAACTGAGCAGATTCTCTAATTTCACTCTTTTATCAAACATTTTCTTGAAATAATTAATTATTCATCAATGTCCATTTTACAACACAGTTTTATTCGTTTGGAATAAGTCCACTTTCGTCCTTTCGGACATCTTCAGATTCTTTACAACAGATTTTTAAATTTCTTACAACATTACAAAATTAAAAAAAATATTTCAAAAGAAAGAAATACATGTAGCCTTTAAACCCAAAAATAGATTATTAACATTATTAGAAAATAAAAGAGAATTTATAGAAAAAGAACAAAGCGGGGTATACAAAATTAAATGTAAAGAATGTAACAAAATATATATTGGAAAAACTTATAGAAACTTAGAAACTAGATTTAAAGAACATATATATTTTATCAAAAATGCACTAAAAAACTCCAAATATGCAGAACACATTCTATCAAGCAAACATGAAACTGGAAATTATGAAGAAACTTGCAAACTAATCTATAAAATTAATGACAAGAGAAATAATAATCATCGAAAATTTATTTATATTTATGTTAAATATTATCCACAAGAAATTTTAAATAACAGAAATAGTGGACAGCAATTTATTTTTCAACCACATATTAAAAGAAGAGAAAGTACAAGAATTATTGAGCAAAAACAAAAGATTAAGAGAACTATTATTAACTTTTAATTATAAAGACAATACCATATAAACTAATAAAATTTAAAAAAATATTTAGCAAAAAACTATAATTGAATCTTAAAAGAAAATGTAACTGGAAAAATATTAACAATGAATAGACCAGTATTGTTTAAAATTTAAAATACTCATATTGTAAGAAATTTAAAAATCTGTTGTAAAGAATCTGAAGATGTCCGAAAGGACGAAAGTCTACTTATTCCAAACGAATAAAACTTTGTGTTGTAAAATGGACATTGATGAATAATTAATTATTTCAATATACAATACAATGTGAGATAAAATGAATTTTCTTGAAAACCGTATAAATTACCACAGCATTTTGAATACAATTTTGCTTTCCAAGATTTTCTTAATGTTATACCATTTGCACAATAAAGCAATATCAACAAATCAAACATTTTCCCTGTCGTTTAATATAACCTGGCTGCCTTATAATATTAGCAATAAAAAATCCTATTGGCTCAAATCTAAACAGTCTTCTAAAGAAAGAAGTAATTCTTCCATCCAACCCTCCCACCCCCCCCCCCAAAAAATAGTGGGTGGTGTGGGGGGGGGGGGGGGGAATCTACAAAGTGTGTATGCTAGCTGTATTAAATGTTTGCAAGTTTTACAAAATGTTAAATTAAATATGTTCTGCCATAATTTATAGCTGTTACATTGCAATAAGTATAATATATGTTGATTCATGTCAAAGCAGTAGCATTGACACAAGATAATCCCACATAATTCACATACAAGGGAATCAGTGTATTTTTTTTGCCCGCAAGCACACCATGGAATCAATAGCGTTGCACGGCAATGGGGCGCTCCGGAAATGCAGAGTTCAACAAAAATGGTGGTAAGTGGGGAAGCAAAATCGTTAGCAGCGGTCGCCAAAGAATTGCAATTAGAGCACTGTTATTAAGCATAAAACCTTAATTTTGCTGTACAATTATTCATCTCTAATTTATAAGATGAGGTAAGCATCCATGAGTACTATTTTTATTTAAAATTATAAAGCACCGCGATACATACCTCCTCACCAATGCAACGTATTACTCGACATTGCACATGAAGCCAGCCCAGTGTTTGATTACCGAATTACTTAATAAAATGCAATAATAAATTAAGGAAATGGTTATAAATTTTCTTTCGTTACGTATAACTTTCAGCATTGTCTGAACGTCCATTCATTCAACCTATACTGAACACGTGCTTTCTTTTAAGACTGGATCGCGCTTGATCCAACTGGGGACATAAACACTATACTGGAAGGCAATTAGCTAATTTTAATAATCTATTTTTAAAAACTAAATTTTGTTTAGAAACTTGAGTAGCCATTCAATTGTCGTCTGCTGCTCTTTACTTCCATTGATTTCATGTGAAGTGGATTCGTGCTTATTGCCGCGTAGTGGAAGAAAGTTCCGTTAAGTGCATTAATACATAACAGTCCGCTTTAACAATGGAGTCCTTGTATGGCTATGTGTGCTCAATTTTTTTTCATTTTCACGGTTTATTTTGAAAGAAACAAAATTTCGCACTTTCTTATTTTGCAAGCATCTATAGTAGCTTCAGATGAGTAACATATTTCAATTTGGTGGAAATCTGACATGTTCAAAGGATTCCCTTGTTAGTTCTTTCTTCACAAAGGCTTGCATGGATAAAACTGCTCATACAAAAATTAACTATAATTCTCTGCAACATTATAGGTGCATGCAACCCAATATCAAATTATGCAGCAAATTTCCTTGAGATTTTACATGTATCCTGTTCAAATGTTAAAGAAAAGCCCACCACTATCCAAAATTCAAAGTTTAAAGATTGAATCCATTCAAAAGTTGACAGCCCTTATTTGTATAATAGAAAATTTTAATTATATTCCATTTCTCACTTTATCAATAATCTCTTGTGTTGTGCTAAATAACTTTGTGGCCATTCCGAACTCCTTTTTAGCAATGGCGTCTTTTACATTGAAGGCAGATGCATTAATAGCTCGTAAACCAGCTTCATCTACCAAAGACTACATACAAAAGAAAAAGTATATAGGAAATGTAAATGTAGAAAATCTACAACAACTTACAGGCACCAATACTTACTGTACTGTACAAATATGGTCCCCAACTAAGAACTGAATGCTCTGGTGATATCCACGAATCCCCTAATGCAACACCTGCGAAATTACAACGTATTTTCTGGGTATCTATAGCCTGAATAAATGATAATGATTATGCACTATCAAAGAAAATTTTGTATTCATGAAATTTTGTATATCTAAATGTACCTAAATTTAAGTTTTTTTGGGAAATCTTACTTTGAGTAATACTTTACTGAATGTTATGGCCATTTTCCCTCCATAGGATTCGGAGAATATATAGAAAGGAGTTTTCTGCAGTTATGACAAATTAGATTCTGCATTATAATGCTGTTGTGTGCTATTTGCAATTTCACAATCAGATTTTCAAAAAAGCAAACCTGAAACTCTGGGACTTTCTTAAGAAATGAGATTAAGAAAGTCAGAAGGTCATTGGCAATTTCAGTGTTGTTTCGTGTGAGGGCAGTTTTATTTGTGACATAGCTGAAACCCGTTCCGACTGGATTGTCGACAAATAATAAATTAGCACTTTGAACCTGAAATGAAGAAAACTTTAAATTTCCTTTATAAAAAAAATAAATAAATTAACAAATAAATAAAATAAATGAATTTCTTTGATAATTTTTGTGACCTATTATATAAAAAAAGGTTTGAAAATATTTAAGGCCCAGTAAAAAATAAATTGGTCTCAAGGTGAAATGACAAGTATCAATACTTAACGTTTTGACATTTATTGTCATATACATGCAAAAGTTCAAGCAGTCTATTTTCTCACACTTTCAAGTGCAAACAGTTTCAATTAGTATGGGAATGCCCAAGCTAAGATTGAATCATTTTAGGCATTTGTTTTCAAAATATAGGAAGGTTTCAAAAAAACCTTGTGCTATTTGATACTATAGAAGCATGCAAAATATCTTAATTGTTTCAGTCGATTGAAGAGTTTTAGGTTAATTTCTAATTACGGAAGAGACATTAAACGGGAACAAAACGATACGTAAAAGAACTGTTGCGACGCAATTAGATAATTGCTACGATCGTTTGCTTCAACAGTACATGAAGTAGAAATGCTTTAGAATATATTATGAAGAAATAATAGATGCTTATACAGAACACTTCAACTGACGCTCCTATCATTAAGTAGAAATGCAGACAAAAAATTAAAGGACTTGCATGTGATCAAATTATACAGAATTACTATGGTGCCCAGCACGAAAGAAAAAGGAAACTGGTGCTTGCGTAAATGAAAAAAAAGCTTGTTCAACTACTCAAAAAGGGAAAGGAAACAGGGTATTATCTATTGCTTATGCTAGGATTAAGTAATACCCAGTATTTTGTTCATTTCTGATTTTGAACGAGGTTTTTTTCGTTTACGCCTGCGCCAGTTTCCTTTTTCTTTCATGCCAGGCACCATAATACAGTAGTTTTTCTAAAGCATTTTCATGTAATATAAAATATTAATGATAATCAACATGGCAATATCGGAAAAATATTGATTGATGAAATTAAAATTATACCTCAATGTTTTATTACATTTAAGACAATGAAGCAGATACAGAAAGTAAAAATTATAAAGATCCAGAAAGATAACAGCTTTACCACTATACATTCGGCATTCGTGACTTCAGTTGTTCGAGAGTTTACCATCAACGATTACCAGTTCCCAACTTATGTAAGTTTGACATATGTAAATTCAGATTTAATTAGTAAAGAGGGGGTGGTGTCCCTTCTGGTTTCTTTTGGAAAATGAAGCTTTGTGGACAATGCTTTCTTATTCACTATTACAGAAAGTAATATATACAGTTTTTTTTAATAAGTCATTACTGAACTTTTTACTAGCTTAAGTAAACTCGTGGTACTGTTGGGTACCATTGTATTGTCATACTTGCATAAAATTTGAGTAATAAGAGTCTAGGAACAATCCACTTACATAAGTTGAAAACTATAAATGGAAATATTTTGTGGCCAGTGATGCCCCTAGGACATTTTATCATGACACTGCACCCTAGTGCCTTTTCAAATGATATCTACACTTCGTGGCCCTTTCAACTCAATAATTATTGTATTGTGTAGCAACACGCATCTCTCATGCACGATCTTGATAGAAGAGAGCATGGTAAAGAGAAATTGTTCTCTAAAGGACAAAGCCCAAAACAGGATTAATATATGGGCTAATAAAAATGTCTGCAAGATTAAGAACATTAGTTGAAAATTGTAATTATTATATAACTATTAATTTAGTCGCAGGATCAATCCATCCTGATGATGAATAGAATTTGGCAGATAATTTCAATCCATCCTTAGTAACTCAAACTATGAAATCCTATGAGGCCTATACATGTGCAGTGTTCTCCCCAGAAATTTTTATCAGGTGGGTGGAAAGAGACAATAGCCGGGCGGGCAAAAATTAAAAACAAAATATTATGCAGTGGTGTGCAGTTTTTCGTGTATTCAGCCGGGCGATGCGCCCGTTCAAAAGGGCCTGGGGAGAACACTGATGTGGTGCATCAATATGGCCATTTAAAATATTAGACAGAAAATTTAACAGGTAACCAATTACAAATTTATCAAGAGAGCAGAAAACAACTTGGCCTCTATTAGCACTATCTAAATTGTTGAGTTTTCTATCACAAAACTTGAACAGTGTAGCCTAGTATTCAATAGCTTGATAATTGTTATTCCCTATGTGGGAAAAATAGTACTTGAAAAAGTTATATTTACACTATTTTTTGTATTCAACACATGACAAAAATTTAGAGTAAATGCAAGAAATTTCCAAATGCTGTTCTGTTGCAGACACTAAAAATAACCAATCCTTTTACTGCATAAAATAGATATATCCCCCCAAAAATTTCATTACCTTTAGCTGGGGTAACCCGATTCGCCCCACAGACTTTAAAACTTCTAGTTATGCTGCAAAAAGCAGATTTCATTTTATCAGAAATGAGCACAAAATTAATTATGTCTCAACTGCTGTCAAATTCTATCAGATTTTGTTTTAGATTTTTAAGGATTCCCCCCCCTTCCCTCCAATAAGACTATTTAATACCCATATTTTACAGATCAAACTTAAGAAATAATGGTTTATGCTATGTTCTAGCAGTGTTTTTATGAGTAACTAATGTGTAATGTTTTATTTACATTTATTATCCCATTATTCAATCTTAAATTCAATATTTAAAAACTAAATGCAGATCCATTTTTTAAATAATTTATAATGCATCAATTTCTTGTAATCAATGTTACACTACTTAATTTGATAATTCAAAATAAATTTACATTCCTAGGGTCATCAAAATTGAGTTTAATTATGAAATCGTTGAGACTGCAGTTAAGGGGAGATTTTACCCCACAAAATTTCCTAAAAGTTCATGAATAAAGAAGGAACTAAACAGTTTTTACCCATGTAGTATTTCTGCGTGTTAAATTCACTGTCAATGGGCCAATTTCCATAAAATTGCCATATCCTGTAGAAGAGGCACCCGGTCCACCCTAAAGTTGAACAATTTAAATTATGAATGCACTTGTTAAAATAGTGTAAATTACAATATATACTCGCACATTTCAATTAGAAGCAAAGGAAAAAAATTCATTCATATAGATAGAGTGAGTGAACAACGATAATTGGCAAAGGCTGTTGGTCATTATAACAAATGGTAGCACACCTGTAGCCACAGAACAAGAGGCTGGCTCGCATAACTGTTGTTGGACGTTGAGTAATACAACCACCAAAACATGAAGGCATCTTTGCGGATATTTTCATAGCCCCACGTTTCTTTGCCATCTTTTATCTTTTTACCTTGAGAAGGAAAGAAAATTAAAGTTTGCGTGATTTTAATAATGAAGGTTTTAAATGAAAAATAAAAGTGAAATTTTTAAGTTCAATTCTAGTAACCTGACAGAGCATCTAAACATTTATTAATGCTAAGCGCATTCACTTTTATAATACTACTGCATATAAAACATTTCGCAAAAAATTAGAGAATTACTCATTTACTGTGTGCTACTTAGTAATAAAGTATTTATAAGCATCACTTGAAACTTCCACAAATGGAAAAATTTTTTAATTATTTTTTTTATACATAGATAGACGTTTCTGGTTTCCCGAAACCTCGTTGTCTCATTATGTTCAGGGATGTTATCAAAATGTTTCGATGCTCTATCATATTTAGTCAGAAATCTACTTTGGTGCATAAAACCTTAGCTGTCACAACATTATGAAATTAGCTGTCAGCTGACGAAAAACTCATCGAAAAACATACAGATGCATACTATAGATACATTTTAAGTCATATTTTCTTAAGGTCGTTTGCAAATAGTCAAATAGTATTCATGCGGGGAGTTATAATTAAAAACATAACCTACCTGAAGTTAAAGCTGAAATTAAAATAAAATTTAATATCAAGAGCCAATATTTCGCCATCCTCACTTCAATCGAAACTACAAATAAACACACACGAACAGAGTTCTAAGTTAAATGTCCAAAACGTTAGTTACGAGACGATTAGAGTTACTATACTCTGTTATGTATATAGTTGTTATTTTAGATTAAAACTGCTGTATAATCAATTAATTTCATTTATAGAATGATAAGTTAAATAATAATTAGTTCCTTAGATTTAGTTTTAATCGTTATTAATTATACTGCTTATAAGTCATTCTAAAACTTGTTTCTAACATGCTCACTTTCGTTTACATAAGATGCAGATAACAACCGAAACTCACTTAAAAGACGGTTTTTCATTGATTTTCATTTGAGTATATTAATAAAAAGAGAATAAATAAAATGCTATGAAAATAAATAGAATTATAATGTCGTATAATTATTGCATTAAATTTAAAATTAGAAATCGATATTGTGGTTCAAAAATTGAATAGAAGTTTATTAATAATGTAGAAAAAAATAATTACTGATGAAGAGGATGATCTCTTCTTACACACTAATTCGGTATAAATATATAATAAAAAAAAGCATTACTGTGAACGTTATCGTAAAACAGAGGAAAGAAATGAGAAAATCAAGCAATGGATATAAGGAAGTTTTTTTATTCAAACTAGCGATTCATCCAAGTTTGTATTTCCATATGTGCTCTTGCTTTTTATGGATAGGTCTTCGAGCAGACGCAGCATTAAGGCTGATACGAAATAGTCAGATTTAGGCAGCATTAAGACTGATATAAAAACAGATTAGAGCTATTACAATAAGGAAATAAAAAATGTTACAGAAACTGTGGATAAATAATAGTAAAAAGAAAAGAAAAGAAACGATACCACTTTTCTTTTCTTTTTACTGTTGTTACAATAATTGTATTTGCGAATCCAAAGATCCACGTGAGGTTATCTTCACAGTAAATCTATTTCTTTTGTTTTGTTCGTGTAGATTTTGCGGTTTCACAATCAATTCAAGTGGAGATTTCAAATGATTACATTGCCGAGAATCTTTAAAGATAATGTACTCTAGATACAACTGTGTCAGTCAACTTTTACTTTTTAATGATGATATCTAAGCAGCACTAACAATAGTCCATTATTATACTATTGCTTGTAGATTATTTATAAACGGTGCCCCCTGAAAGTGAAAGAAGATTGTTTTTTGGCATTATAACTTTCATTTATCGGAAGTACCCCTAGGACACGTCAATTTTACTTGCAAGGGTGACATTCAGAAGAAGGTTTAATTTTACCTTAAAGATTTTAAGTGACAAGATGTGTCTATCGTCATATTCGAAAGACGAATTCCCTTTACAATAGTGTTTTCACTTTTGAATTGCGATCATTACTTCCCGAGTAATTGTTCACCAAAGAAAAAGTAATTTACTAAATTAAGAGGCTTACATGCCCGCTTATCAAAAAGAATTCCTATGAGATGAAAAGTAGCATTATGTGCATAAGTTTTAAGATTCGTGCCTCTTTAATAAAAATGCAAACGTATCTCAAAGGCTGTTTAATGAATGTAAACAGAAAATTCTTCCAATCGAATAACTTCTCATACTCCAATATATTAATCAATAAAAATACATCGAAAATACGGTATTGTCTTATAGTTCTAGGATATTAAAGAATAAATTAAAAAAAAAAAAACGCACCTATCATTTCAATATCTCAATAAATATATCTGTCCCCATTTTTTCCATTCCACTTTTTGTCTTGTGAGGTGATAAAAGATGCGGATCTAAATATAATAAATGTTGGTAATGACCACCAGCTTCCATAGAAAAACAAATATTTTGCTCAAAGGCACAGTCAGTCGCCATAATTGTCACTATGGATTAGATTCTGAATGAATATTTAATAAGTACATATATGCAATACCCACAAAAAAAAAATATATATATGGGCTGGGCTAATTGTCTCGTTGGTGCTTTTTTCTTAATTGATAATTCCTGTTGTATTTGAGATTGTTGAAGACAACATTGATCCAATGTTAACCGAGAATGACGAATATTACTTCGATCAGTTGGTATTCCAATGGGACAGATACACAATAAAAGCTTTTAACTTCCACTTTGTTGTGATATTTGTAGATGGTAGCGTGAAAAAAAAATATGTAAGTATATTTAAAATTTCCTTCTACCGTGGTCTCAACCAATTTACGTGAAATGGTGGCAATATTGTAATTAAAAATCAGATTTAGCATTGGGAATTTTAAACCCGAGCTAAATTCATAAAGTATCAAGTATTTGTTATTTATTAAGGCGATATCGGACCCAGAGAGTGGAATTTTTTTCCTTCTATTTTCATTTATACAAAATTTCACGACTATTTATTAAGTTATAAGAAAGTTAAAAGTGAATTTCACTTGCTTACTGTGAAGATAAGCTTTAACAAAAATTTTGAAATTTATAATTTAGTGAAAAGTTATCTCATTAGTGTTTATAAAAATAATTCCAATATATGTTAATTTCAGATAATTCTAAAACTGAAATATTCTAATATTCTCTTTGAAGTTCCTCGTTTAGTTTATTTTCACTCCTATTATTTGTGATGTGCTGGTTCTGCTTCGAAAAAATATAATTTAAAAAGCCAAATCACTTGCAAGAGAAGGCACGTTTTCGTGTACATCAGTAAATTCAATGTCAAGGAGAAGGGCCTTGATAAATTCCGTCTGATTATCTTCTTCTTCTATCTTCTATTTTCTATACATCTAATAAAATTGTAGAACCGTCGTATCTGCCTAAATCTGATTGCGGGTGATGTAGGGAGTGTAACAGAATACAATAACATGAGTTTAAAAACTTTGTCTGTCTGTTTGAACACGCTAGTCTCCAAAACTACTTGACGAATTTTCTTGGGATTTTCACAGCCTGTAACTTGAGCGTAACTTGGAGGAACATATAGGCTTTATTTCATCAAAATTGGGTCACAAAAAACAAAAAAAAAAGATATCTTAATTTAAAGTTTTGGGAGTATGCTCAGCTTAGTACAATTCGTAGAAAAGTCAAACGATGGCGCTTCATTAGTTGATTTTTAAAAGGCGCTCATAGAAGTTTGCGGATGTTTTCCGATCATCACGGCTTAGTACACCAAGAAACCAATATTTAGCGCTGTTATTTTGTATGGCGGGTCTGTTATGGAGCAAGATGACTCTACCAATTATCCAGTCGAATTTTTAAACTCTCTTAGCGCACCTGGCCTTCCATCATACAAAATTAATTTGAAAAACGGCGTCCCTATTATTCTCTTGCGAAATTTAAGCCCACCGAAATTGTGTAATGGTACGAGGCTTAAAGTTACTTCTCTCTAACGTAACATCATAGAAGCGGAAATTTTGATGGTAAGTGGCACAGGCGAGCGAGTTTTTATACCCCGAATCCCGCTTATTCCCATTTCGCTTTAAACGTGTACAATTCCCCGTGAGCTTATGTTATGCCATGACAATAAACAAAGCACAAGGCCAGATGCTGCGCGTTGCGGGCGTGGACCTTACTGTCAGTTGCTTTTCTCACGGCCAGCTCTATGTGGCAATCTCTCCCGTGTTAGTGAAGCAAACAAGCTCTTTGTTCATGTCCCCAATCATACTACTTCAAACTTTGTTTACAAAGAAACTTTATAATAAGTCAGAAATAAATTTCACGTGTACGAAGTTGCGGGGACAGCTAGTGGTTAATAAATATTTAGAAACTACTGTTGTCGAAGTCATTCGCACCATTTTGCTTTATGGTATGCCCGTTTGGGTCAATATATGCAAGACGACCTGGAAAGAGCTTCAACTTTCCAAAAACATATTCTCAAGGTAACTGCATTATTAACTGGATAGTTCACATTTACTCCATTTATAGCGACTACAATATGATCCATATCAAAAATATGACCAAGAACTCATGGAAACCATGCGACCCAAAATGGACAAACATGGCAAAGACCTATCGAGCGTTTGATTCATGACATAGAAAGAGATAGGCATATCGTCCATGTTAATTTTGATATCGCCATCTTTCCAAACCCAAAATCGTCATCATTTTCTGGTTTGCAGCCGCTAACGACCAGAAATTCACGTGTAAACAACTGTCAATCAAATGCATGTCCGTCTAAGAGGAGATATTTTCGCGTATCTTTTTGGACAAATCATAGTTTTTGTCTAGTATGTTTCTTTTAGCATTTATTCATTAAGAAACTTTTGTCTTCGTTCCACTCGAACATCGATACATTACACCGTTCGATTGTCGTTTGATGATCAATCATATTTTTATTAAAATCCAAGGTGAATAATCTTGTAGCACTTAAAATGAAACAAGGATAACGAAAAAGATTCAAACTGTGTATATTGCAAAGGCAGCTCGTAAGAGGGATTCAAACGGTGTCTTAGAATGCCATTGAGATTATGAAACTAACAAACGAATTAATGAATAGCAAAAAGAACTCTTTTACGGGAACCGAGAACCTTTATTCAGTAGACAGGACTGGCCCAATAAAATCGGGGCCCGGGACAAAGTCATCTAAAGTCATCGCACGCGGGGCCGAGTACAATAGCACCGTTCGCACTGCCCTCCGGCCGGCCCTGTCATTAGGATATTATTACGATTAAATAAACTGTTGCGTGTTTCATGAACCCTATTTATGTTGCTTAAAGGTTTAGCGCAAACAGAACGCAGTTAGTCCTATTTAATGAAGAGATTTACGATCTCGTTACTTTACAGTTTTGTCCAACTTTTTAATAGACATTAATCCTTCATGAGGTATTCTTTCCCTTGATGTACAAATAATAAATCCTTTAAAAATTGAGCTCACAGCATCGAACCCGGAACCGAAAAAAATGACATTTTTCTCGCAAAGAAAACAGACCCCAAAAACTGTTATTTATTTTGTTCCGATGTTCGGTTTGCGGGAAAATATTTTGCGGATCTAATTGATTTTCCATGAAGTTAAACTGTAAACGCTTTTTCTCAAGGTTCGTGATTTTCTAAAGGGAATAGAGAGTGCGTCTATAATTAGTGAACTAATTTTGATTTTATAAGTTCACTCAATTTATGAATACCTATTGTATGTTAAACACTTGAAATCTGAAGAAATTATAAATGGAAACTGGAGATGATACTCCAATCATAAGGTGATGATGATATCAGAAAAAAAATGGAAGGAAAAATTCCACGACCTGGATTTGAACCATGAACCACGCTCGTTGCCTCTACCAATCGAATCGGTTCCTGGTTCGAATCCAGGGCGTGGAATTTTTCCTTTCATTTTTTCTGATAACATGAAATCTTATTAAAAATTATTCACATTACAAACCTTCATGTAATGTCTACATGCATCAGGGTACCTAACGTCTGCCATGCAAACATTCATTCCCCGGACCATGACAAAATCAGCATCAGCTTGTAACGTCGATATCACACAGGCATCGCCTCATGCTGTTAATGTCATAACCGCATTCTTGCAATCAACGTGGTGAAGGAGGAAGCATGATTCGCTTTTTTCCCAGTCGGCGATAGACCAGTGCAAATGATTACGCAGCCATTGCACGGAAAAATGTGATCCCATATGAGTCGTCTGTTAAAATCAATACGGGATAAGTCCGGGACATAATGCATTCCGGAATTTCCTTCTGTACTGGTCTTTTAATTCGCAAGTTGTTGCCCATTAGTTAAATAAATATTAGCCACAGGACAGTCTTTGGTTCTACGTTATTAGGACGTTTGCACCATTCTTAGAAACAGAGCAACAGTTCTACGAAAAAATCCCCAACATGTTGGCAGCTGTAGAAGTGATGAATCCAGCTCGTCTGGTACCAAGCCGCTTTCGAAGTCGCGTAAATTCTTGGTTTTGCCCATCTTGCTTGGATAACATACGCGAAATGCTAGAAGTTATTCGATTAAACTTCTTGTATCGCGTTCACAGGGACATTGGTCACATATCTCTAAATCGGAACTGTTCTCTCTACTACGAAGCCTATACCTAATAAAGTAGCCACTCTGTAGACTTATAATACGAAGAATAACAGAATTGTTTCGGAGACCGCTTGTCATCCGCGGGATGCAAGTTGGCAACCCCAGATCTAAATGGCATGGCCACAGATATATGTATAACTTTTCCAAGGGGGCCCCCAACCCCCATCCCTTACATACATTAATCCCGTACATATGATTAATCAGAATGGAAAATTTTCGTAAGCTAATAAAATAGTCATTTCCCGCCCTGCACGGGTGAAACTTGCACCATCAAGAAGACCAAGTTTGAGATGAATTATTCATAGTCCATCAATGCATCCTTGGTCACACGGCAGAGGATAATCAATTTTCTTCCATACCCGCTGAAGCATGTCCGGCGTTACGACCTATAGTGCACAGTTATCCGACCACGAACATTCTGGAGGGACGTGGATAATGGTGGCTTTAACGAATTCCCAAAGGAAATAATTGCATGGCCCGAGGTTCGGCGAACGGGGTGGCCACGGGAGAAGGTTGTCGTCGTCATTTAAAGCACGGCCAATTCAATACAGTACTGTGGAATAACACGATCAAGGAGCACTCGCATATTCCTGTGAAAATGGGGAGCAGCTCCATCCATTGGTCACTACAGGCCGTAACGTCAGACATGGATAATTTGTTGTTTCCTTTTATAGTTATAACAGTTTACTCTTTTAATATACGAGGGTTGGGGCATAAGTCATGGCAACTATTTTTTTTCTTGTAGATATGTGAACGGATCACAAACGTATATGTGTCGTGTGGAAGTTCTGCAGGCATAGTGTGTATGCAGAACAACAGATGCCTCTGTGATAGCTGGTAGTAGCGCAGCGAGGGCTGTGAAATCAGTCAGTTGGTGAGTGTCGTGCGAGATGGAAGTAACCCGTGTTGAGCAGCGCGCTTACATCAAAATAGTCGTTCTCCGAGGGAGAAATGCGATGGAATGTCACAGTGAATTAGTGGAAGCCCTTGGGAATAATGCCCTACCATACCGTACAGAAGCACGGTGGGTAGGAAAGTTTCAGCAAGGACGTGTGTCAACCAGTGATGAGCAACCGTGAAGGCCATATTGCCCTGTATACTACCGTAATAAATTAGTGTGTTACGATATTTCAGTGCTATTCATTGTCCGCACATGTAGTTAACACCTTGTCCTTTCGTCTGTATATGTCACATTTTCCAACCGGACTGGTATCTTCTAGAAAAAAAATAGTTGCCATGACTTTTTCCCCAACCTTCGTATATTATTTTACTACTATTCAGGGCCGTAGCTAGTCTATGGCGAAAGTGGCCACGGCCATAGGCGCTTAATGCAATGGATCAGTACCCCTCACGTTATCCTATATAATCGGCCATAGGCGCTTAGAGCAGTAGCTACGTTTCTGAAAATATTACTTTCCTTGTTTGAAATAATTTACATAATATAATACCGCATAGTTTGTATCATCCTGATGTTTTATCTACTTCTCTTTGGTTTTTCATCGTTTTTGTTTTAGAATTTAGCTGTTTTATCCTGTTATAAATTTATCTATAGTTTGAGTTTTTATAATTATCTTCTACGTTTAACTGTGCTGTAATTTGGAAATTCGCAACATTTGATCCAAGTAATTTTGCATATTTTGTTATGTTTTATAATTTCTACTTTACATCTGAATAAACTTCTGTTTTATATTCCAGGTATGTGCATATAGTAAAAAAATAAAAGCATATGAACGACTTCGCTTCTTCTTAATGGGTTCAAAATGTCGTCATAGGGGGTTTCATGCTATCATGGAGTAAATCTCTCTTATTTACAACTATCTTCTCAAAGGTTTAATCAATCAAAATAGCGAGAGCTTGACACCTATTGACACGTGTTTTAATTGACAAAGGACGATTATTCGTCTCGACACAACGAAGGAATTGAGATAACTAGTGTTCCTTGAGATATGTCACCTTGGAGCATCCCATTAAGAATAAATGGTAGAATCTCTGAATCTTATGACAACATGAAATGAATCGAATAGTGAATTTAAAATTTTGATAAATGATAGCCCTGTATATTAAATAATTAAAAAGTGCCTAATAAATCAAAATTCCGGGAAGAACAATAGACAATTATAAAGTTTGTGCAAATACGAAAACGGAACCGAGAAACAGTAGGGAACGGAAATTTGTAATAGTTTAGATCTAGAACGATAAGAAAGATTTATTAGACTAGGAAAACACACGCGGAGAGAGATCAAACCGATTCCTCCAATCTGAACATCTGAATTGGACAGGAAATGGTGTCATAAGTAAATAAACAAAATCTGTGTTGAAAAATGCAACCGATGTGATGACAGGTCCCCTGTTCTGTTCGTCCTGCAAGCAAATCGGATCACTTTGTCAAACTTGTCATCGGCGATGGTGAAGATCCAGCTGTTGTTGTGCGGTAAGGTGTTGTTACATTTCTCGTTTCAAAATCTTCGAAGAATGATGGAAATACACTAGGCAGGACGGAATTCCACACGCGAATTCGCTTGAATGGAAAAGGAAGTTATCCGTGGAATTTGAATAATTTATGTAAAGTGGCTTATAATTTTTACGCGTTTAACTTGGCCAGGCGTTATCTGTAAAGAATGCGACTTTACACGATTCTATTATCATAATTTTTAAGTAAACATTTTTAAACATTTCAGCGGTTGTTTCCTTGCTCGAATGAAGGTCAATGATGTACAGAAAAGATTAAATATTTCGTATGTTGTTAGTTTAAGCTGATTGGCAATTTCCTGTCTTTACCGCATCTATTTTCGAGATCAAATACCCGTGGAAAAGTACAAAGCATCCATTACAAAACCAAACAAGCAATACTTTATGTCCTGGAAAATTTAGAGATGAGTTGAGAACGTTGTAATTGCCTCGACAGGGTATGTGCGCCTGAGTTTATCGTTAGATTTTCTTTTTGTACGTGTCGACTACTAAGTCATTTGTACTTTCAGATATCCAGGGTAAACACAAATCTCCACTGCGGGTTCACGGATTGGAGAAGCTTAACCTTAGATCGATAACCTATTACCGCAAAATTTGCCTTGTTTCTGGCCAAATTCTTAAGATGATTTTGTATCCATCGCTTTTTCTTTGCGTAACATACAAAGTACATTATTTATGTTTTCATTTTTACTTTGATCGTTCAACCATTTAATTAAATCTCGGAGAAAAATCCATTATATAGAATTGAAAATATTCCGTTATAATGAAGACGTTTCGTAATAAATTATTTACAGAATCTTCCGATTCCTGTATCGTTTCCTTTGTTAACCATTTTTATTTTGACATTCAAAATCCCCCATTAACACAGACTCTTAAAGTGCTAAGTACACATGATATTACTTTAGGTATACATTATCAATATCGTGTAAGCCACGTGTACGCGACTGAGGGGGATTTCTCCTGGGATAGGGGAAACAGGGTTCGGATCGATATCTACTATTCGTGATTCTTGTGTGATCGAAGTTCTGCAAAACGAATACCTTTACTCTGCACATATTCCGATGCATACGGAATCTAATGCACTCAGGCGCCTTAAAACTTCACACTCGGACGGCAAAACTCTTCGGAATGATCCTATCTATGGATCCTGTCATCAATCCATCGTGTCCCAGATACCTCTACGGAACACTCTGCTATCCCTGAAACCTCTTTGCTGCAATCCTCACATATTGAGGGTTGTATAATTTTAGATGTAAAAATATATCTTATGTATTTTCAGCCTGTGAACAATCTTAGCGTGAGTGAAAATGCCTTTTTTACTGTAAAGATGTACATACTTCTGGCAGGTTAAGGTATGGGTGATCAGCAAGAGTGAGCTGCTTGTGCCTATTCCCATGTCGCAAAATGATGACTAGGGAACCTGGACAAGCTAAGATATTACGAGTATCACCCGTGCAGACAAGTCGAACATTTACCGTGAACTCTTATTAAGAGGTTTAAGTTGTTTTCGCCTAATGCGCACTCCATCGCCAGTGAAGGCGTGATTCATCTGCCAATAAAAAAATTTTGCAATCTTTTTGCTATTCTACACATGCACTTTACTGCACATGCAAAATAGTTCTTTATGCCTAGCATTGAGCAGGACTACCTTCGACGTGTGTCGACTGCCAAAGTCCAAACACAAAAAGGTGTGACGCATTGTCCATATTGATACTGTTACTATGTGCTGATACGTGTTATGATGTCAGTACGAGATCAAAATTATGAAAAATTATATCTTCAAGACGAGAAAAACAAAACGGTTGTGAAAACTAAGAAACAATGTTGTTGATTTTTATCTTGTTTATATTTATTTATTTATTTATTTATTTATTTCTAATCGATCCTTTTCCTTCATCTAATTTCTTTTATGCAAATCATACATATCACCTGGACACGCTAGAATTCTGTTTTATTGGAAGAATATTGTTCAAAGTTGTAAAAAGTTTATTCCCGATATTATGACCAATTTTAGAAAAACAATAATTTTGAGTTATTTCAGAGGTACTTATTGCGGATTGTCTTCATTGTGAATTGTTAATAAAAAATAACACTACGGCAAATAAAAAAAAAATGCACCTTCAGAAATAGTTAATGATAGATGATAATGATATAATGTAGTAATTGTTAGCAGCAATCACTTTAATTAATTAGGAAACTTCATGTTTGAAGATAAAACTAACGAGCCTGTCAAAATTAACGACAAAAATTAATAATTTTTTTTTAATAAACTTCTACGAGATAAATCACCCGATCATTGCTATCGGCTTCAAATGAATTATTTATGTCCTGCTAATAAAGTTTTACATTATATGAATTAGTCTACAAAAGAAGAAAAACAAATGTTATAAGTAATTTTCAAGATTATTATGAATTTTGAAATTCAAATGACATTCAAATATGAAACTTATAAAACCCTAACAATTTTACTATAATTTGAAAATAAATATTATTAAGTGTAAACATTTTATATTGTTTGAAGATTTTGGAGAAATTTACTTATGTTGCTATAAAAATAATTAAAGTGATTCTGGCATCAGGTTGAATTCTTTAAAAATCTTTTTTCCTTCCGCTGCCAGCTTCACGGACATCTTAAAAATGTCATCTGCAAGATCTGAAGAGTTTAAAAACTGTTCATATCTCTGAGTATTATATGGCAATTTTTAACAAGAATTTAAAGCATTCTTGTTTTTTTAATGTTTTTTATTAAATGAGAAAAAAATATTAAAAAAAATATAAATGTTCCTAATAATTGCTTGCTAATCCAAAATTGAAGAAATATGACACCACTGATAAGCAAGCTTTCCTTCGATTATTTCTTTTATGTTCCTTTAAAGCCGATGTCAGGTTAGCTATTTTGATTATAATTTTGGGGATTTTTATTTCCATTTTTAGGGTTCCTATTTGCCTTTGCTTGTGGAGTGACCACAGAAGACTGGGGTTACGTAGATGTCCGACCTGGTGCTCACATGTTTTGGTGGCTCTACCAATACAATGGGCCCAAAGACTATCGGCAGCAACCGCTCATTATGTGGCTTCAGGTGCAGTAAGAAAATGAGTAAAGATCCATTTCAGTTTAATTTCCATTTTTAATAATTTAGCTAAATTGTAAAATATTTTCATTTTTCTCCCCTTGTGAGCGTATTTCTTTTAATTTATACCTATTACCTGAGTTTGTAATAGCTCTTACAATCAAGACGAATGTCTTGGTTTATAATTATGAATACCTTTTTCGTGTATATATTTTCAGGGAGGTCCCGGAGCTGCTTCTACCGGATTCGGGAACTTTTGGGAAGTTGGGCCTCTGGATATCAACATGAATCCACGGAATTTTTCATGGGTAATTATAGTGATGACGTATGTCATTATATTCCCGAGGTTTAAAAATATCAATAAAGATATCTACAAAAAAAAAATAAATAAATAAATCTTAAAGAAAATTTCCATTGTAAATTATGCAGTAAAAGAGTGAGTGAGTTAAGTCACAAGAGTGTTCACCTGTCCGTTATTCATCATTGATATTGAAATACTGCGCCGCATCACTTGTGACATATTGGCTCACCTTTGTAGATAATGAAGATCGATTAGTCATTATGGATATAATTTTCCCTTTCTCATTAGGTGCAGCAGGCAAACATTCTTTTTGTTGACCAACCGGTTGGTACAGGATTCAGTTATGTTGATTCGTACTATCTGTTGACTATCAATAATCAGGAGATCGCTGACGATTTGGTTACTTTTAGTGTAGCCTTCTTTAACAGCCATCCTGAATTTCAGGTAGCTTAACATTACTCAGGACTGACTTATTTCCATAATATTAATGACGATATTTGTCAATACCAGTTTCTTTATTGCAAATAAAATAGGATGTGCCGTTTTATGTTGCGGGCGAATCCTATGGCGGAAAGATGGCAATCACTTACGCCATATCCTTGCAAAAGGTGAGATTTGCTTTTGATAAGTTTTTTCTACTTAAGGTCAAGATCTCATAAAAATCTTCTCTCCTCTCCGCTTCCGTCCACGCTTAATAAAATATTGCTTCAACTGGTTTTTTACATTTGGTTTCCTTAACCTCGAATGACTAATCATCAAAATTTAAATTAATATAAAATAGTCATTTATCTTTGCTTATTTTTCGGTTTTAAGGCCGTCGCAGAGAATAGGCTTCGATGTCAGCTGAAAGGAATTGCCCTCATTGATTCGTGGATCTCTCCAATGGACTACGTTCACAGCTGGGGGCCGTATTTGTATAGTTTCGTATGTGAAAGATATTTTTTTAATTCTTTTCTGAAAATTATATTTCTACATACATCTTTGCATACTTTTTTCTATATTTAAATTTTTTTTTCAGTCCCTAGTAGACGAAGCTTCTCTTGAGAAAATCCAAGCGGCTGCTGATAAATGTCAATCTGCTTTCGATGAAGGGAGATTCGCTCTCGCCACTAGTGAATGGGGAAACACAGAGAGAGTCATCCTCAGAGTATGGATAGCATTTTCAATTTTACACTCCATCAAGCATAATACTGAAAATTCATTTGTTTCTTTTCTAAAGGAGTCTGAATAAAAATTTGCATTGACCCGTTACAGGGTCTAGAGAAGGTGCAGTTATAGAGTAAGAAAAGTAATAAATTGGTAAAATGTTTATTTGCATGTACTTATATGTTATCAAAGATAGCACGGCGCGCTTGTTCTATGCCTTTGATGTTAGAACCTCTAAACCGACAAGATGAAAGACTGAAATGATGCAACGCTTGTGGATATATCCGGTACATGCCTGATGCAGTTCACGGGAAGGCCTGATACTCTTGGGGATTAAGTCTATATTTTTTACCGATATTAAACTGGTTTTAAGAGAGAAATTTAGATTTTTTTGGAGGTGGGGGGAAAGAAATTATGAATTTTCGGGGAAAATTTTTTAATGTAACGAGCTTGCAGGTATATGATGCATTGATATCAGTTTTACCGTTTGATCGTGCGTCGTTGCATTGAGCCAACAAGACCTGTAACCCAAGGCCTGCACGGGAGATGAGATGAAGCCACACATAATGTCATAATGAGAACGACCAGGAAGGCACAATGGCTATGACAAAGACTTGTTCGGATGCAACATCATCGTATAGTACATTATGGGATTCATATGAATTAGCCATGTTGTGCTCACCGACGAACCAAGAATTTGTCTGAACCTTGATAATCACAATATAGAGGGCGATATATGGATCCAGGTGATCCTAATCGATGAGTAGACCGGCTCTGTAAGAATGGACTGATCATTGCGTTTCCAAACGTGACCCCCAACAAAACATTACAGTAGTTTCCTTAAGAACTACATAACGTCGTCTTCCATTTTGAGCAGCTTCACTATACGGCTGCTAAAATATGACAACTGCTCCGTCAAAAGCAGCTCATAACTTCGTGGCTACAAGTCCTTGCCATTGTTATTAAGGTAAAGTTGCATGTTACTGGGCATAAATATACGCGATCTTACATGAATGCATCTCAGAGACCTATGATGTTTTTCCTCCCTCCTTCGGCCTACTCCATTGAATTATTTTTAAATGTAGGATATCTTCAAATAATGCAGCGATTTCGTAAATTTCTTGAAGCCGTTCTATTGGCATTGTCGTGATGGAATTTTAATAAAGGACACAATAATCTCTTGTCCACAAAAACAATTTAATATGGCGTATACGTATTTCGGTCTCCTTGAGACCATTATTCAACGCAGAATACTACAGGTATAATAACAGGCTGATTTATAAGATATGTGTTCCCGTCAAGCTTCCCCACCAACCAATCAAAACAAATTATCGTGACCAATTAGAAACTTAAGAGGAACACATTTACAAAAGTAAAAACAAAAGTGAAAAAAAAAAAACTAATTGACCAACACCTCAAATAAACCCCGTTATTGGGGGAACCCCCCCCCCCCCGAAAAACTTCTTGAACTATCCTGCCAAACCGCTGCATTAATTGTAAACACCCTGTAAAATTTTTTCAATATATGAAGCCATTTTGTCCTTATGTCTATCTGCTGCCTTTACTTAAGCGTCCCACATTCTCCATTCTTGGTGCTATTTTTTTTATATACGTTTAATTTTTCGAAATATCAAATCCGCAAAGGGACATATCTTTTAAGAGTCAACACGAATATAATGCTTGAGATTTTTTTTAAATAAAAGTAGTGTACTATTTTGTGTAATAGTAACAAACTAAAGCTGGCATATATGTTTTATATGATTTTCATGCTCATTACGCATTTTCTCACCAATAATAAATTATTGATGAAAAATAGGAAAGAAAATTCCACAGCCTGGGATCGAACCAGGAACCTTCTACTCACCGTGCAGATGCGCCAGCCAATTGCGCCACTGCGGACATGGAAGCATTACGCTATCTACATGCCATTTTCATCAATAATTTAAACATCTGAGGTATGGCGTGTATAAAAATCCTCATAGAACATCCAATTATTATTCTTTAAAGATTATTACGCCAGTAGGAA
>JAHWFO010001925.1:492266-538449 GCA_023313115.1 Rhysida immarginata
TGAGGTATGGCGTGTATAAAAATCCTCATAGAACATCCAATTATTATTATTTAATAATAAATTCCATACACTTTTTTGCCAGTGTTTAACATAGCATCTTGAAGATTTAAGCATAGGACTTTCGGCAGTTTGATGTTATCAAAATAACAGCATCTTCCTTAATTGCAATTGTTTCATATTTCCTCTTTTCAAAATAATATATAGTTTTAATTTTGTTTCCTTGTTTTCAGCATACAAACAATATTAATTTTTACAACGTTTTAACGGAAGATCATTATGATGCTTTTCGCAATGCACCTTTACCAAGGGCTTTTGAAAACCAACCGTTTCTCGGCAAGTTACATTATCTTTTTATTTTTATAGCCAAAGTTAACTTTAATAAATAATGAATATAAACTGGAGTTAAATCTCCAAACATCAGGTAAACATATTTGAAAAAAAATGGAAGGAAAAATTCTGCGACCTGGATTCGAACCAGGATCCTCGAGTGTCATATGCTCCACGCCACTACCAATTGGGCTATCGTAGCCTTGACAACTTGGTTGAGAGAATGGCTGTATGGGTGTCTGCGATAGCCCAGTTGGTAGAGGCGTCAAACATATGATACTGGAGGTTCTTGGTTCGAATCTAGGTCGCAGTATTTTTTTTCCCATTTTTTTCAAATAATATCTTTAACAATTTATGTTAAACTATTAAGGATTTATAATTAACTATCGAATCTTTTTTTAATGTGTACTATGCGAATATTTTTTCTTTTTATTTTTTGATAATTTATTCAAAAATAATTCATTCATGTTGAAGAATCGTATATGGAATTCCACAAATACATTTGGCCCTTTCAAATTAAAAAAATGGCTTTATATTAATTATTTTATTTTGATTTATGTTTAAAGTTCTAAGCGGATTCTCTAATATCTATCATTAAATCCTGTTTTAGCTTCTTTATACAGCCGTCATGTAATGACTTCTAGAGGCCCGTTGACGAATTCCGTTATGAATGGCCCAGTGAAGGATAAACTTAAAATTCCCAGTCATGTTACATGGGGAGGTAATTAATCGTTTAAATTATATATTTAAATGATTTTGTTTTTGAAAGAAGATATGTTTATTAGCGAATTGCCAAAATTTACTAACTCACCAATATGTCGGTTCTCTTCTCTGTCCAATAGGGCAATCAACAAGAGTGTTTAACACGCTGGCCACAGATTTCATGAAACCTGTGATTGATGAAGGTAATTAAAGAAAATTTAAAATCAAAACTATTTCATTAACATAATGAACAACCACCTAAAAATTTATGTTACCTTAATTGATAACACTTGAAACATTAATAGAGCAAATGTTTTGAAAAATGGAAATTAAATATTTATTTTAATTTATAATAGAGTTTGTTGTCTTTGCTTTGTTTTTCAGTGGACGAATTACTGGCGACTTCAGACATCGAAATCATTGTCATCACCGGGCAATTAGATTTAATAGTCGATACTTTAGGTAGGTCTCATCGGTAATTAAGAAATTTTCATTTTTTAATTTTAAACATCATCTATTCGATCAACAAATTTAAATATTGAATGTTACGTTCAGTCTAGAAAGGAATTTGTCCATCTTTACAATCGTTCAAACTAGAAATCTACAACAGCAAGAACTGATTAAACCGAGATCACTTTTTTCTGCTCAGACGCATCGTTATTTATTCCAATAAAGTGATCTCAATTTGATCAGCTTTCCTGCCAAGTGCAAAATGAGACCCCCAACAGCAAAAGTTCACAATAATAGTTAAAAGGGAAATCAAATAGCTTCGACAAATCGGGTGAACGTTCATGGAGACATCTGGCAGAAAACTTTCTTCGTTTTTTAGATACCTAATAAAATGGGAGCCATCTGTTTACTTCCACTTTGTCGCGATTTTCTCACATCGTCAGACGACTAAAGATGGCCACTAGAATCCATAATTAATATTAAACCCTAATATAATGTTATTTATTTATTTATTTATTTATTTATTTATTTGCGGGTTAGAAAAAAAGGTACAAAAAATTACAATAGTGCCCAACGAGGCCAGTTTGGTACAAACCGACGAGTTTGGCCAGGTGGGCACAATACAATAATATAACAAAATAAACAGAGGGTTAGTAAATTAAAATAATTAATTAAACATACAAAGATTTTAAAAAACCATAACGATGGTACGACCAGATTTAATTAAAAGGTCAGTTGAGTAAACTTAACTCTCAAAATAATGGTATAAATTAACTAAAAATTAAAATAAAAGTAATATGTAATAAAAAAAAACTAAACAATAAAGTAACGACCAATTACCATACAATAAGCTTAAAATCTGAGAAAAAAAGCAACTTAAATATACCTAATATTAACAAAAAATCCTAATGAAAAATCTTCATATCGAATGGAATATGCTGAAAGCAATAGTTGCGTAATATTATTCAGTACCAAATTCCTGATGAATAGTTTCTAGTAGTTCAATACATTCTGCGATATTTTGCGCCAGCAACGCGAAACTTTCATGGCGAATTTTACTGAGTTGGTTGCTTTAGCTGTCCGATTTCCCCCTTACATCTCTCGAACGCTGGCAGCTTATACTATAGTAAAGAGTGATGTGGCTAAAGATGTTCATCGGATACATAAAACTATAAACCTTTTTAATATCCTGATATTAGGGTGATCAATCAGAGTGATTAATAACTTGCTTCACAGAAACACAGCTTCGATCGTTTCTAACATTGAAAATTTATATCATCCAAGGGGGAAGTGGGAGGAGAGTTCCGTTATAAAGGTTTATAACCTGCCTGTACATTTCCTTGTTCCGACGGCGCACAGCACATTACGTGTTCTAGTTCCATCCATCGTTCTGATTCCATCCTCACTCTCCATGGCATAAGTAAATTTAAATTCTTTTTAGAAGATTAGATGGATTCTGATTTGCTTCGATTAGAGAAAAAATGAAAGAAATTAGATGCTTATAAAAAGCATCTATACTGAATATATTGACAATTGTTTGAACCTATGCTACTGTTAAGTCATGTAAACTGCCTCAAAGTTACACACCACAATTTTTAAGGTTAAGATTTTGCTTTTGTAACTTTTTCCCTTAATAACTTTAGTAATATTTCTATTGAAATGACCACTAGAAACCACGACTTTCAATTTAAAACTAAAATTATAATAAATATTTTGAGCAAATGGGAAGAGCTTACCTTTATTGAAAAAGCAATTATGTAGTTTCTATCTTCCTCTCCGTATAAACCCTAGGTTCTTCACTCTTTCACTCTCTCTCTCTGACACACCCCCACACTCACATACACACACACACATTTCTTGCCCTAGGTAATTTATATTTCACACCATCACGCCGTGGAAATTGATGATTGGATCAACTACTTTGTAGTTATTTTTGCTGACACAATGCAGACATATTCATCATCATCATCATCATCATCATCATCATCATTTCATTTCCTTAATCATCAATCATTTTTTGGCCTCCAAAGAAAACAGATGTTTTTCGATTTTGTTCCCTGACTAATAATGACTTGAATGTTAACCGTTTACTCCTTCGCAATTATTAATTTGGCTATTAAATTTCACGAGTTTACAATACATGGCTTTTATGGATAAAAACTTGCTGCTATTCTTCTAACGATGAGAAAAAAATATAATGTTATTGAATTACGAGTTCATGATGAAGGTGAGTCTTATTTCCTGCAAGCTTAGAATCTCGGAAGAGTTCCGTAAATGCGCTTTCAAACATTTTGAATATACTTCGGCTAAAAGGTAATAGCTTTATTTAAGTGTTAATAGTTTTAAATTAATTTTGAATAAAACGTAATAAATAAAATTACAACGTTAAAATACCAATTATAAATGAATTAACGTGTAATGGACAATTTTATTCTTTCTAGGGACTAACATGTGGTTGCAAAAACTCAAGTGGGAAGGGTTTGAAGGGTTCAATCGCAGCATCCGATTTCCTATCTCGACGCCCAACGACCGATCCGCCGGCTTCGTCAAATCCTATAAAAACCTCATCATGTACTATATCCTTAAAGCGGGACATTTGGTAAACATTTATAGAATCAAGGCAATTTTAATTTAACACTGATCTGAAAACTTTTTCTTTCAATTTTCAAAACGTTTTTCCTTTAGGTTCCTGGCGATGCTCCTGAAGCAAGTTATCAAATGCTAGACATGATCCTGTTTGGGAATCATATACCATAGATCATTTCTTTAATGGAGATAAAATTAAACTATTTGAAGAATTAATTCAATTTGTTTTTTTGTGTGATTATAACATAAGAACCTTTAAAAATAGGAGGGAGGAGGAATAAAGTGCAGCAATAATGATTTTGATTAAGTTACAGTAATAAGAATTCATAAATTTAATATAGTGAAATAAAATAGTATAAGGTGACACACATGTAATATCAAATATTTAATCAAAACATAAATTAAAAAAAGAAAAAAATCGTTTAAAAACTTTGGATTTTTAAACTGCGAGATCTTACTCCAAAAACACTGATTAAAAATAATATTGTCACTTTCCAACAGGAGTCAGTAGAAGTAATTCAGGAAGATAAATAGATGTCTTGATGTCTGTAATTTTTCAAATGAATGGCATGATCAAAACAGGAATACAGCAGAGTTCAGCTATGGATGAAGTTAATCACCAAAAACGTGATTTCCATTAGACTTCGTTCGCTTGGTGAAACTTCACATTTTTGATCAAAAACTATCAAAAACTTGATTTCCATTCAAATTTGCTCGTTTTCATTTCTGCAAACAACAAAACGGTGGACATTCTTTCGCCGACAACTTTTGATAGATGTGACTATCCGCTATACGTCTATTACTTCCGAATGTCTCGTACGATTGGCCGATCTCCCATCATTGCACAATTGCAAAAACATCCCGTTACGTGCTTCCAAATGAAATATGGAATTGGTTCCGGAACCCAAATGATTTAATATCGTAATAGAGTACAGAAATGGCCTAAGTAAAAAATTATTGCGATCATTTGAATCACGGCTATATTAGCGTTTTGAAAATTGCATTCTTACAAAATAGACCATTACATGTATCTATAAACTTAATGAATACCGCTTTAATTATGCTCTTCTTTGCAACCGATATTCATTCCTATTATTTAAAATTTAAAGAAAAAAATATGGAGATTCCATATCACTATTATTGTAATGAGCGATGCCAAAAATCCACTTTACCAAAGTGGGCCTTCGTTCAGGGATCGTGGGATTACGATCCCAGCGTGCTTCCACTGCGCAATGATCAATTTATTGTAAAGAATAAATACGGGGTGGGCCAAATGTTCAATATCTTCTCTGCATACACAAGAGCCTTCAAGTGACCCCAGAGGTAAATATCCATTGCGGTCAAGTCCGGCGATCTAGGGGGAAACTCCATTGGTCCATGTCGGCCAATCCAACGACTGGGAAATTTCAGGTTCATATATTCACTTATAACAGTGCCAAAATGGGACGGAGCACTATCTTGTTGAAAAAATTCTAGGTACATCCCATCTTCATTGAACATCTGAAACGGCATATCACACAGGCTTGTCACTGTTGAACCCAATGTGCATCCGAACGTTCAATGTGAATGGGGCTTCAGGTTGGACTTTACAATCAGAAACGGCGGGCAGCACATTGAACACATTCTGTTGGAAATGATATTTTATTAATTTGGGAACCAACGGTTATGGCCTTTCTGGTGAATATGGATGTTATGTCTGGCCAAAAAACTGCATTAATCAAGAATGAGCAAAGACAAGTACAAATAACGCCACCATTGTGTTTGTCAGGAAATTCAACATGCATTTCATATATCATATGTCCCCCATCCCATTTGAAAATTCGGAGTTATAATCCCAAAATGTTTCCCATGATCAAAAGTCCCCCCCCCCCCTCCCCTAATAGTATCCCCAATCGAAATTATTAGCACCGCCCATAACGTTTAGGTTTTATTTAGGGAGGTCCAGATTTTCGGCCACTCGATAGATCGATGTCCGATCCTCAAGTTGAATTTAATATAGTAATTAAGCTTTTGAAGAATGCTCCAGAGGAATGGCCCATATACGATAGCAACGCAATGCATGTTTTTATTCAAGTATTTTTATTTCTTTTTTTACTATGCAATTGCTTTTAGTCAAAAGTTAGATTAACTCTTCGAAATATCATAGAATCTGTATTTATAAAGACGTTACCTAAAGAAATGATATGCAGTCCTAGAAGAATGACATAGTGAAAGCGAATCCATAATTTGAGAATCAAAACCAAACTTGGCTAAAATGTTTTACGTCATTCTAGCCCAACAAAATGTTAATTCTCCAAAAAATTGTCAGCAGCAGATTAAATCGAGAAATTGTAAATCAATAACTTCATCATTCCTCGCAATCTTACAGTAGCATTAAGCTTATTGCAGGAGAGCTTTGTACTGAACTTACTTTTTGCCGATTCGTTCTAATGGAGGAGCATTTTTCGTGATGAATGATATTAAAAGAGCGCGGCCACGGGACGAATACCAAAATTTTCCAAGCAAGGATAAAAATAAATAAATAAAAAAGAATATGCAAAACCTAAAAGATAAAATCCACTAAAATAAGGGGGAGGGCGAAAAAAAAACAAAGAGAATAGAATGAAACTTCACCACACCTCAAAATAATAGGCAAGCACTAAACTCTAATTTGAATAAGTCCTGAATCTTCAACAGTAAAGTGAAATATTTAGTCTTTGAAAACAGATTCTAGATAAAAAATAAAACGCCGAACCCACTTAGAAGTGAATCGGCCGAGACTCTTTAGAAGAAGAAAAAGAGGAGCTTTTTGAAGGACTCATTACTAACCGATACGTGACAAAGTACGCGAGTACCAAATCTATATCTTTGGCAACGAAATTGAGCTACATAACCATAACACCGAGATTCACGAGATTTCAAGTTGCACCGGTTGACGTTATACTGAAAAAAAAATAAGCGAGCGTGGAGATGGGATCATTTAGAGGTATGACAGGTTCATTAACGCCTAAAAAAACATAAAACTTATGAAATCTAAGATATCTAAATTCTCTATTAAGGAGAAAATTGAATTCATAATAATTGTATCTATTTATTGCTTCTGTTGTTTGGTTGCTGAGAATAACATGTTTCAAACCGAACAATGAAACATTGAAAATTTTGGCAAATTTTTCTTAGATACAAAGATTCTATTTTGCGTCGATTACCAATAACAATATTTGATTCTACCTTCTCACAGATGCTGTTTATTTCGAGCACTAATGTCGGTCGTTAATCAGCATATTTCAAGTTTGTTCATTTGGAGAAATTTCAAGCACACGCTGGCAGAAATCTGTATTTAATCGAGAATTTAAGGAAGACTACGATGAAGTTCAGAAGAAATATTCATTTTGGAACTTGGTGAATATTGCAACGCTCAGTTGTGCTGAGTCCAACCCTCATCTCCGGGAAAGGGAGACTGACTGATACCGATATTTACACAGAATTGCCTTTTATCAAGTAGCGGAAGAATGAAGCACTTATTGTTTTCACAAAATCCGTCTGTCTGTCCCCTTCATATTTTCTACATTTTTTTTTGACGTAGAAAGTTGAAATTCCGAATGTAGCTTACCAAGGGCAAGTCTTCCTTCACCATTTAATATGATTTTGATTGGTCTATTGGGGTCGGAGTTACGGGGGTGAGAGTTAGAGGGAACCAAAAAGTCTACCATCAGTAAAGGAATGGAATGCGGTATGCAGATTCCTCTAGGAAGATCTACATTATTATGAAGTTTGGGCCAAGTTGTTCCAATGGGGTTGGAGTCGTGGAGGTGGCAGTCATTTTGTTTTTAGAACTATGGCAACATATGTCATGTGATATGTCATTCGATCGGAAATGATGAGAAACGAAAGAAGATAGAGCTTTTTATATTTTATAAATCAGTTTTATGATTAAAAAATCGGGGGGGGGGTTAAAAAGTGAAGATAAAGGGGTAAAAATAGAAGATCTCAGGGCTTCTGCTACTTTCCTATACCCTCCTCGGGGGAATAAATTTCTTGTTATACGAGACAGTAATATTTTTCTATAAAAAAAAAACGATTTTCCTGTTGAAAATTTAGTTTAATATCAGAAAACAAAAACTTCAGATGGAGACTATTTGTGACGATGCCAATAGAAACGTAGCCTGGAGGGGAAAATCTTCTTTTGAGAAAAATGCGCTTTAAAGTTCCCTCTTTTATTTGCAGCCAGCTGATTTGCCTAGAGGTGGTAAACTTCAATACAGAGTTACCTATTATTTCTATTTAATGTAACGGGGATTCTTTATTTTATATGTTAGTTTTGGTTTTAAAACATGAATATAAATGAGTGGGGGCTTGAAGAGTTTGTGGAAGATTATGGAAACCCTCCTGATAGGGAAAATGAATCCATGATTTTAAATATTTTTTTTTTTTGCTAGATTTATAATACTTCAAAGAATATAGCTAAATAAAAATTCAAAAAAGTCAAATTTCACCCCCAGGCTATGTTTTTATTGGCACTGTCACATTTTTGACATTTACATTGAATGTTTAGCAACATAAAGTAAAGTGTTTGTTATTGCCATAATATAAACCCATTATCCAGTTTTAATAGTTGGTCCAGTTGAGTTAATTTTGCATTAGTGAAATTATAAGGATCACTTTGAAAATAAATTTTGATATAGTGAAAAAATCCTTATTCTCTCCAAAACTTCATATTGCTTTAACGTTTAAAGCACCATCCAATATTTTTGGATGAAAACTCTTTCGAACCACTTCCATATATGCTTAACTTATTTAGAGTGTTATTAATTCAAAAGGTTAAAAGTTAAAAAAAAAACAACTTTAATAGGTTTCTTAATATAATAATGAATAATTACATATTAAGAGATTATTCTTATTTATTTAATCTTGCTTAAATTAATACTTGATAGTCTTCATTATCTGCATTGTTACGACATTGTTTGGATTAAGCTTTACCGAAAATTAATGGATACAAATTAAAAACGATTTGAGCCCAGCTTAGGCAAGCTCAACGAAAGAACTTCCATTTAACCCTGGAAATTTGTATTGATTCGTGTTTACAGCTTTATCAATATTTCCCCACGGCAATTCAATTGTCGACCACTCCATAGAATTATCGCGCAAACATTGATCGATCACTACAAATAATTTTTATTCCACAGTCTTCAATTGTTTTCGGTAATAAGTGCTCAGTTGTCATTCTTTCAGTTAGATCATTTTATCTTGTAGAAAATCAGATTCTTTATTCTTCTAATATTGATATCGAACACGTCAATTGTGTTCGACTGCAGTCTTTAACATGGCTGTTATATATTTCTGATCCCATATTTCTTTTTTTTTTTTTCATTTAAAGGTTCTTGCCTAATGCTTGGCAGGAATATAGATGAAGATGTAATCCAAGTAATCTTTGGCTATAATATAAGATTGCCCCGAAATTTCTTATGGAGTCTGTCTTACTTTTTAGTGCTATTAGAAGCCATAGAATTCTAGAAATCTGCATTTCTCTTCAGGTGTTCCCCTGATAATGAGAATGTCAATGTACAAATGATTGTACGGGCGAGTGTATTAATTGTATTCTCAAAAATTTGAGTTCGAATTATTTTATAGCTTAAAAATAAATAAATTTTATCTCAGTTTTTTTCAAATATTACCAACTTCAAAAATAAGAGTGTCAGATTTAACTAAAAGTGTAAGGTGAAAATGATCATAATTTTATTCACAAGGCATTATGCAACAACAAGAGTCCGAAATTTTATACAGATGTTCAAGTTTTGATTTGTGCTATATAAAAATTAACTAGATGAATAGCATATAGGTAATATATATAAGTTGTATATAAGTAGAGACTTTTACAAAAACCTGCAGTATTTCCATCCGCTTTACATTTTTTTTTTTTTTTTACTCAACGTTCCAAAAAAATTGATTTTTTTCATTAAGAAATCCCTATTTAAGCTTCCCTGTAAAAAAAGGTCATTTTATTGTATCCTTAGTCTATTTATAAAGCGTCGCTCATGATTAAAACAGAATAAATCTTAAAATCATGCATTTCTTGTTAAAACAATGAAAATATCATTTTTACAACTTCAAGTATACAATCAAAAAAGCAAATGTTAAATCATTTAAACATTTTAGAATCTTACAATGTCTTCTTAATACGACTTGTCGCAGGAACGAATTGCCCGTCGCGAATTGTCTTTTAACGAAATGTCGGTATTCCTTCTTTGCCAAAGTTGGCTTCCCCGCGATAGACCATGGATGGAGAAATCATATAACAGGTATTAGAGAAACTAAACCGTCAACATGTCTTTTGCAAGAGACTCAAGATGAAATTCACTGCATTCGGGAATTTCCATTCCGAAGGATCATATAGTTTTCACCTATGTTTTATACACTTAAAATGAGCTTTATCTTAGCAAAACGGAAAGCTGTAATTATTTCGACTATATAAAATGCCGGAGAACACAAGTATCATTGGCGCTTTGGATCTGCTGCTAACTGTGGAATTTATAAATGATTATTATGGAAATACTTATAGCAATTATAGAATTTGTATACGCAATATTATTAGCGTATGTTATCAAAACTGAGAGAATGAATTCATCACAATTCCTGATCTGTTTGCTCCACTCTGTTGGTCCCCTTGTTACACATTTGTGGGTCTTGTGCAAAGAGGAAAATATGAAATAAAAATGAGTTTAATTAATTGAAACAGCCAAATAAAATGTCAATGATAAAAAAGAAACTATATTAGCAGAATTGATTTCAACTTAAAACTGCAAATCAATCGACAAGGCGAATCCAACTCAGGATCGCGTTTTTATTTATTTTGCAACTCAAAACTACGTATAGTCGAATGGAAGTTTGCGTGTGTTGGCATTTATAATCCTCAGGAACGCAAAATTCGAGTTGTAAATTTAAAATCAATAAAGCAGATAATTGATGTTGCCAAAAGGGTGATGGTAAATTACCAGGACATAAAAACGACCATTACAAGTGGTAGTAATTCATAGAAGTCATAATTGAGGCTTCGCAAAAAGGATGAGCTTTCATGGGATATTTAATATAAGCTACAAAACGCCAGCATGTAATCGAGACGCCTGTAATATGCTGTATTTGATAAATAATATTAAGAGATAGCGGGGATTGTTGGATGGTACGGGGCCCAGGTTTCATTGAACCTAAGAAAATTCAATTACATGAAAAACTGAAAATATCTAAAAATCGAAGACAGTAAACTTGCGGGGGGGGGGGGGTAATATATTTTTCAGGAGCCAAAAATATACCCACAGTGGACAAAACATTAAAGATAAACTCCGTTCCTAATAGAATACTGGTCCTATTGAACGAATAACAGCATTACCCGCTGTGCCATGGCATCAATTCCATCAGATGTTGAAGTGTTGACAAAGGCGGTGGTAGCCAGTCTTTATGAACTATTGTCGTCAACGTTGTCCTAGACGTTGATCCCGTGTTCATGGCTCTCAAGTTTCGCTCACTGGTATCCCAAAGAGAATCAAAAGAGTTTAACTTTGAACCTTGCGGGCCACTAGATAACTTTGAATTCAAATGGCTCACAATGGATGACTCTCAAGTATTCCTCAAGCCATTCCTGAATGGTAACAGACAGATTGGAAAGTGCATTAAATTCTTGAGACGAACTTTGAAAGAAAGCGCGAAAACATGATGGGATGTAAGTGAAGCCTGCATGGGATGGACGAACTTTAAAAGCCTGCATGTTCTGTAGTTTAAGGACTTCTTTAGGCTACTTAGATATAATGAAAGGGATTTCCAAACCATCATAGGCTCTCACTTTTGTTTTTCATTTGATATCTCAAAGGTCAGCATTCTTTGTTTCGTTATGAAATTGAGAGTTCTCTATACTGTCCGTCTTGATGAAGTTGGAGGTCTTTTAAAACATAGCGGGGAAAAAACACAGACACACACAATTCTGACCGGTTTCGCCTTTTATTCTTTGTTTCGTTAACGAGATACAATTTTTGAAATGTCTCAAAGAATTATGAATAACCCTTTGCTGTATTGGATATACAGAATTTGCTAATTTATTAAAAACATTGCAAACTGTTTCCATATTTGATACTTTTATATTTTAAAGGTTTCGCAAACAGACAGAAAGATTGCATTCTCAGTGATCATTTTACCGATTTTCATTTTAAGAAGAAATGCGAGTTGCAGTGAATAACAGGAAAGAGAATTAAGTTTATTTTGTCAGAGAGAAGAAGAACGACGTGTGTTTAATCTCGACCTTGATGTTATTTGTAAATTTTTTCTAGAAATCACGCACTAGAGAAGTTACGTCAATGTATAAGCATCGATTCATATTGATTAGGTCCACATCGGCACTTCCTCAAAAAATGCCGCCGACTTCTCGATTGGTTCTAGCTTATCATTCTTTTGCTGCTTATTAAGCTTTACCTTAATCCAAATTTTCTTTCACGTCATAGATTTATAAATTTAAAAAATTAAGAAAAAAGTTCATTCAAAAAGTGTTGATCACGACTGGAAAAGGGAAACTGCTATTTTATGTTATTTCCACTTTGAAGTCACCAAATTTGGTCTCGCATATCTGCTGAATAAAAAATGGTTATTGAATGATATGGATTTAAATTAAACAATCAGAATTTATTTATTTTTAATTTTTGTGTTTTACTATCGAGGTTTATATTTTATTATAATACAAATATTGAAGAATGGAGAAAATGATGTTTTTAGTTTAAAAGAAGACAAAATATTTTTTATAATTTTTTAATTATTGCTTAATAAGGAATTTTCTATTAATGATTTGTTTATGTTTAACATAACCAAAGTGCACCGAGCAACGGCGTCAAAATGTCAGTATTTACATTCACTAATTGAAATCAATTTGCTTTTCTTACATATTTTATTGCTTGTTTATCTTAAATATTCCAAATTTCGTAAATAATGTAATAATTTGGTATTTTGAAAGGATGGGAATTTTTAAAAGAAAATTTGACAACATTCCTTTAGATAGTATTAACTATCAGCATGAGATCGTCTTGACAGAATGGAAAGCTTTATTGCAAATTTTATATTTTTGTAGCTTCGGCATATTTTTTAATTAATTATTTATGAAGATTTCAGGAGTAGCAACTGCTCAAGCTTTGTCTGTGTGTTGAATATACTTGCATGGACTCAATCTTGATGCAGAATGCAAGGAACGGGTTTTCATATATTTTGATATTATACAGTATTAATATTTCACGTCTAATTCGAGTCAATTAACCAATTTATCTACAACTGGTTCAAAAAATTTAGAATAAAAAAGAAACAGTTTTGCACTATTAACAAGAGGTTAAAATTATTGTTATAGGCTGATGGCCGCATCTTAAAAGATATAGTTTCATTGTTCATAATTGTTTTTTAGAAAAGTAAAATAAATAAATAAATAAATAAATAAATAAATAAACAAACAAACAAACAAACAAACTTATTCCCATTTAAATGAATAAAACATTTTTCAATAGAAAGAAAAAAAGCATTGGAAATTTCCATCTAATATAATTACTTTAACGCTCTGCGTTCTTCCAGTAGTTCACACATATATCGCTCATTTTCTCCGAATGTAATTTTTTTCTGCGGTAAGTTTCGCAAAAATTATGCGAGCTTCAAAGGCATGAAATGAATTCATAATCTAAAAACATGTTTATTTTTCATCACTTTCAATCTTATATTTTTCCAAATATGCAACGGCTCGAAAGAAAAAAGTGGAAAGAAACTGATAGCGTTTTGTTGAAAACGAACAAAAAGGAAGCGCATGAAACAAAGACCCAGAGATTTAATTAGTCGGCATCTTTTGCATTTTATAATTTGCATTATAAAATTTAAAAATAAAAAAAAATTCAATTTAAGAAATTAATAATAAGTGTTTTATGAAAGCAAAGAGATTACACGGACACTCCTTTATTTCTTTCTATTAGAAAAGGGTGAGGTAAATTCAATAAGCTCGTGTGAGGAAAAAACGCATTGACACTATGACTAATTTTCCGGCAAATAAAATTTTCTCTTTATCAATGGCACTTATAAATAAATGGACAGTTAGTGGTCGGTGGCGATGAGTGGACGGTCGCACTCCCATCACCGGGTGGGGATGGGGGCGCAGGAGTTTCCACACCAGCTACCCAGAGCCAATCGATAATCTCGGGTGATCAATGAGGGTGAGCGAAGAAGTAGCCGAGATAGGACGTGTTGACGTTTCGTTGTATCCAAACAGACAGGACAGCAACAGCTGACAGGCGGCCATGGCGACCACCTCACAATAACAGGACGTTTATACACAAGAAATTAAACTAGACAAGTGCTCCCAGTTTCTCACTTAACATTCGAAGAGCCACGTAACGCTAATACCTTAGAGAACGTGCTTCGCAGCACGCGGTAAGTTGGGATAAATTTGTGTTGACTTTTTAGTTTTCCTATTTCTGGACAAGAGAAAGGCGATATTTGTGGAAAATTAATTATATTGACCCGTTTCTTTTTCTTTTTTTTTTTTTTTTTGGCTATGTTTATATTTATTCTCGTCAACAAATAGCTGCTTTGACGGGAAAAGCAAACGTATATCAATAACTTGGGTTGTGTTTTTGTAATTCAATCTGTTTATAAGGAAAACTACTTTGATGATGCTCTTTATGAACTTAAACTGATAAAAAGCGCGTTAAAAAGTGATTTAAAAGTTGATCTAATGATTTTTAAATAGCTGTCATTCTGATTATTTTTGAATTACGCTTACAGGCTTACAAATTTTAAGGCTTACATTTGTATGCCTCATATCACTGTCCATACAAATTAATGAGCCTAAAAAAGATTATTAAAATTTATTAAAATTTAATATTTTGAATTTTCTTTCTTGGTGGGACAGATAAAACTATAATTAATGTTTTTGCTTGGTTATTATTATTTTTTTTTGAGCATGTGCATACAAGATTTGACAATCCAGATTTTAAGGCTATCTTATGATGTCTCACTATTAAATATCTAATCCAAAGCTTAAAAAAACATTTAAAAAACACAAAGTATTATCCACTTTAATATAAAAAACTTGTTTAATGGTGCGACTTTTAAGTAATATTTGAATTATCCTTTTTATCATTAGCTTCAGATTTTCGATTAAAATATACGATCTAATTAAATATGCGCGGTACGTAGAGTAGAATGCCAAAGCTGTGGATAAATAATTCTAACAAGGTAAATAAAAACAGAAACCAAAATTCCACAAATGAATTTTTTAATACAGAGCCACGTAATTCTGTCTCCTTCATCAGTGTGTAATTTGGGGATACAATGTGTGACAATTTTATACAGAACTCTATTGACGAATAACTAATCAGATTATTTTACAAATTATTTTATTTAAATAAGTGCTTTCAAATTTCATATCTAGAATATGATTAAAATAAATCTCATCAACTTTAATGAATGTTTCAAGATGAAATAGAAAAAAATCAGATACATTCTTCAACATATCGCAATGTAGATAATGAAAGCGAATATTACTTTTTATTTTAGAAATAAGCTTCATTTACTTTCCAAAAAAGAAAAAAATTCTTTATTACGATCTAATAACTAATGCATGTTCATCTTTTCTATTGGACTTCTTTTCCTTTATTTTTTTTATAGATATTTCTCTGTCCAATACAATTTCTGATGTAAATTTATTTGTAAATTTCATTTGGGGCTGTATGGCTTTCGTCTTAATTGTTTTGACAACGTTTCTAGTACGCGTGTTAGGATCATGATACCCGACAACTTTCTTGGGGGCCGTCATCAATATTCTTTTGACTCCAAAAGAATTGATTTATTTCTCCTCTCTCTGTACCTTTCACGGTTAGTCCTTTTTGTTTAGTTAAAAAAATCCTATTGTTGCTGCGCATTTATAATTGGAATGCATTATATTCCTGTAAGCAGGATGCATATACAGAAATTAAATTACAGCTTATGCACATTTCTGAATTGAAATATAAATGGATGAAATGAAGGGGAGAGGGGACTTAAAACAATAATCAATAATAGTCCTAATGACTATTGTATATTAATCAAAAGATCCAAATATGAAAGAATTATTATATATGATAATCCCAGCATTTCAAAAGCTCGCGTCAATAGCACGCTCATAGCAACAATTCATGTCAATAAAATGTTGGGTTAGAGAAAGTTTGCATTTTTAATGTTTTTTATTGCGAATGATGCGAAGGCATTTGAAACATGTCATTTATTATGGATTAATGTTGTCATTAATAATTTTGCTGTTGAGAGGAAAGCATGTGATCTAATCTGAACGGGATTGCCCTAACTTAAGATTTTAAAAGTTTTGAAGAGGACAAGACTTTTTTTTTTTTTTTTTTTTTTTTTTGATATTTTTGACAAATAGCCTTCGTGAAGATAATGGTAAGATACTAAGCGGTTATTATATATTCTAGATACTTTATTTAGGATATCGATTTTATTTAATCGTGCCTTAATCGTTGGGTTATTTGAGTTATCGCGCTTGTTTAAAAATACTTGATGATACCGTATGTAGAGTCCGCCAAAAATGTTTACACACTTTAATAGATGCCATCTATGGACTTTTTTCGTTGTTGGATCGAATTATGGACTTTATGGAAATAATGATTTTTTCTTTCAACAAGATGGCCATCGTCACACTATCACCAAGATGTGCGAGCTTACCTGGATAAGAATTTGGAAGGACGCTAGGCTAAATAGGACAGAGATAAATTTGAGTTCTCCGCACATTCTCCTGATTTAACCCTTTAGACTTTTACCTAGGGGGAGGGCGTAAAAGATGTCATGTATCGCAGAAAACAGACTACAGGTGGCCCTTCGGGAAAAAATTGCCGTTTTTGACACTTTGGCCCACTTTGCCCAAAGAGCTGTTCACCGTACTGTAAGTGTAATAAGTGTTTGGAAGCGAATGGCAACCAATCTGCGCACATCTTGTAGTTGCAGAAGTCAAAGGTTAACTTGTATTCATCTTGTGATATCTGAGAAGTTTAGTATTAAAATGTTTATACACGTTTTTCTTTTGCTAAAATGTATATACATGTCTTTGGCTGACTCTGTATGTAATATACAATCAATATAAATTCGTAATGAGTTCGAGTATCCAGAGAAAGTTAACTACAAGGATTTGACGAACCGATAAAATTGCTTTAAAATTAAAGACAGTCGACTACTGTGGATTATGACTAATTTTTAACATAGGGAAGCTGATGAAATTGCTTTTAGTATGGGCCGATTTTGCCGGAACAGTCCCGATTTTTCGCCCTTTGCCCCGACTATTTTTGTCCAGATTATTTGTCCCGATTTATATAAAATACCTCCCATTTATTACAATAACATGTACAACTCGTTGATCTGTAAGTTGTACATATCGATCAACGAATCGGCGCAAATGTGTATGTGAAAGTATGGAAATTAGTATTCTATGAAATCGCGATTATTTTCACTGTAGACTCAATATAAAAAAAACCTCATACAAATCCAACATAATAATATGAATTATTTTCAGTGCTAAAATAGTATGAAATGGAAAGTAAAGATAAAGTAAAAGCTTGTTATTTTAGCGTTTGAAAAGTAAAATTGTATTAAAAAAATATTTTTTTTTATTGTATATCAGTGTATTTATTATATACAAGCAATCGATCACCTAAAAAAAATCTGGTCACCTATTTAAAGGCGCATTTGTAAATCGATTCAGCAAAACAAAGTTCGCTAGCTGTAAACTCATGTTTCCCAATGGTGTACACCTTATAAAAATTTCATTCTACAGAATGGCACATCTAAATTTGTCCTAAGTGCATTTTTAACATTAGACAGGAGGATAATCTAGCTTGAATATATGGTATAAGTTAAATTATGCTTTTAAATAAATTTTGGTAACTCGATCTATAGATATTACAATTAGACACGAAATCGTAATCATAGTAAAATAAACACGAATTCTAAAATATGGATGAAGCCTGGCAATATTTCATTATAAGATTCATTATTTTACACACGTTGTATTGTATAGTGTATACAGTTATTATAACTGTATTTCATTATAAATTTGATAGAATTTCGTTCAAAAATTTGGTGGTTCTAATATTAAACTGTGCTTTATAAACTCATCTTTATTCACGAAAGTGCGTGAGAATTTAGTAATTGATCCATTTTTTACTTAATTCTCTCCCCTACATTAATCTAATTAAACCGGAAGGGTGGTGATTCATTATATGGCGTGCATGCGGGTAAAAAATACTCATATACTGTGAAAAAAATTTCTTTGAACTATATCTGGGAAAATAAATAAGAAAAAAGCGTACCATTAATCTTTTATTCGGGTTAATTTTGCAAAATATGAAAAAATAGAACACTTTGCGTTATTATAAACTTTATTCGAAAGTGAATTAGCACTTCAAAACACAAACTATGCTCTTCATTTTATTAAGTTTTATTAATTGTTGCTTGGCAACCTACCATTTCAGCTGGCCATTTATGATTTAGCACAATGATTGCACTTTAAATAGTCCATTATGATTAGAGATTTAAAATTAAAGGAAGAGAGCAATTGACTAATAAATTTACATATTCCACTTCGACGCAAAGTGCTTGATATTGATTGAATATAAGCAGTCATTAAATGGCAAGGAAAATAATAATAAAAAAAATCGATAACAACAGAGGTATTTGAACGCTTAATGAATGTGCTTTAAAAGTTGGTAATTTCTATAAAAGTCCTTTCTTTTCTCTTTTTTACACTTTCAATTTCACGAAAGATTTATCCCATTTTTTTTTTTCATTCCATATTTTTTCCCCATTAATTCGTAGCCTCTGAGCCATGGGGGAGAGATTTGAGCCATGATGTTCGGCTCTGGCCCTCAAACTCGCAGCCCCCTGTTGCCTGATATCCGAAGCCATACCAATGTGAAGATGCCCTCTCTGGTGACCAATATGGCCGACGTAGGACCTCAACGTGTACGTGAAATAGAGCTACGCTTGAATCAGGTGGAGCAGTCCAACAGAGCACTTCTAGAAGAACTAATGAGACTACAGGTAATCACATATTGCAATCTAATTGCGATCTCGCCTGTATTACTTAGTTTTTTGATACCTTCCCTCTGTCGTCCTTCCGTCAGATAAGCATCTGTATCAAATATTTATCTGGAAGAGATTATCTTTAACTTTCTTAATATATCTTTGACAAAACTTCCTAAGCTGTCCTTATTTAACCTTATCTGACCTTAAGAAATTTAACCTAGTACTATTAATTTTCATATTTTTGTAGACACAATTCAGCAGATAATAGCTATTTAGGGAATTAAAAGTACATTGGGGTTTTGCTATATAGCTTAGCATTTATCATGAGACAAATCTTTTTTTTGTAGTTATATGTATAGGCTAGGAAGAAGTCGCTATACCGCTATGCAAATATGTTGAATGAGATTGAATCATCTTCGTACTTACTGGTTATATGATCGAGTTTTATATAGATACCCGATCCTCTATGATAGTCATCGTTTCGCTTCCCGACTGACTGTGCGCCTATCCATGATTGCACCGGAAAATCGCCCACAAGAATCGGACAATACGACCTCGGTGTTAAGTATTTCCTCATGAAGTTTTGCATTCTTTTGACAGTATCACACGATTCACTCGAACGGGTGTGATTTTACGTTTTCACCCGCCTCGATGTTTGCTTACTCTGCCGTAAGCGAAAGCGTTTCGTCCAGTCTTTCTCGCGTTCCTTTTCGTGATGGAGACTTGTTAAAATAATCACGGGATCCATTCTTGAGACACTGTATGTACATGCTATAAACTGATTTAAAGGTGTCTTAAAAATGAAAAGTGCATGATTACAAAGGAAGGATATGTATAGTAAGACCATAAAGTAAGTCGAAATCGACTTTCGTGACGAAACCATATGGCCATTGCCAAACACAGGCCCATCGAATGCAGGCCCGTGAATTTCGCGAGCGAAGTAAAAATGAGCAACACTAACGCGCTTGCTCTAAACAGAAAACCACATTTTCTTATAGAAGTGACCGTTTTGCAGTTTCTGGGGGACCAATGAGGATAACCGGTTGCTAAAGTCTTTCTCGGCAGAATGGCAGTTTTTTTTCTTGCTAGTGTTTGGTCGCATCAATGTCCAAGTGTTTTGGAAGCCGCGCTGACCGCATAGGGCTCTGGACGAACTAAGTTTCTAACCATTCCCGGAGCTGTCATAGCGTAGAGGGCGAGAACACAACCGCCAAGTACTCTTTCATAGACAACGTCTGCGAAATTCTTGCCGCCATCATTTAGCGTCGTTTTAGTATCATAGGCAGAAAAGAAATGTGGAGTAGAATGTTGCTTGTCAAAGCTGAAAATTCCTTTCGGAGTTCCAATCGGACATATTGCGGATGAATCTCCTTGCTGTTAAAAGAAATTTCCATGTTGAGTCAATACACTCTTATACTTTGAGCGCCGGAGTAGAGCGCAGTCATGGAGTCCTCGGTGTCATTCGTGGGAATGAAAGCTTCCTTAGCCAAAATTTCTAAGAAAAAAATAGGCTACCTGAAAATAAAATATACCTTAAGATGATTTGCGGCTGCGAATCAAGCTGAAATTCATTTGGTACTTTTGACTTACTTTATGGTAAGAACTCTATTCAGAAGCGATAGCAATATTTCGCGAAATAAACTGCATCTAAATTTTTATTATTGGCGATTTTTATTGTTAAAACTAAAGAAAACAGAATTCATCATCCCTTACATTTTAAATTATTTTTATATTATTAATCTGAAGTCACTATCCATTTATTTCACATAGGATTAATCTCCTTAGAACTCTTTAGGTATTTCGGAATTGTACTTATTTAATTCTTCATTTTTCCTCAGAATGATCACAAAATGTCGACAAGACGTTACGAGCAGTCATTGGACGAAGAACGGCAGCAAAGGCGACAAGCAGAGCAACTGTTTCAGGGACTCAATAGCAAAATTAACGACATGGAAGACAGGCTTCGTCGAGCCGATTTGGGTCTAGGAGAGACGAAAGGAGCTCTCGCCCAACTTGTGTCGCACACGAGAAACGTAGAAAAAGCTGTGACGACTTCCCAACAAGATCTTATTAACCGGAAAGATCAAGGCTTACAGAGGTTCAAAATGGTTTTTAGTTTTGAAAATAAATTTGACCCAAATCTCATACAGATATTCTTCAGGACGGCTTGAGTGCAGGGTGCTACGATATTGGGCCGAGCGCGATAAATGCAAAAAAAAAAAAAAAAAAAAAAAAAATTGTTTTGCTTTTTTATTTAATTTTATGGCTTTTCATCGTTTGATTGTAATTTTTTAATTACTTAGTCAATCCTTATCTCAATTTCCTTCACTGCCAATCACTGCCCCGCACCTGTCCCAAAAGCCCAAACCGTCCTTAATGAAATCAAAGAATTTCTGTCATGTGATCTTGCAATTAACGCTCCGATGTGAATTTCACGAAACAACTCTGTTACGACCATACGACGAAAGAGGAGGACAAAATTTTAGAAAGAGTCATCAGCGGAGAAAACATTCGTAAGAGGTGCCAATTGGATTATTTAAACGGATATTTATTTGATTGAATCTCTCAAGTTAAGATGGTTGTTTTTTCTGAGGGGGGGATAGAGTAAAAAACTGAGCATCGAGAACACTGAAATTGAAGTATCCAAAATTAGGAAACGAGCCCAGTACGTAAGTCTCAACTAGCAGGTTTAATTACTTGCATCATTTCTTGATAGTAGATCAAGGCATGTTAGTGCATCATTTCTTGAAGGTCGTATTCTTATAAACTTGCGCAATGCTTTCACGTCGGAGTAATCGCGGATAACATTGTATTTTTTTCTCGAAGGCACATTTTTTGAACGATGCATAAAAGACATATATAAGCCGGATATATAATAGGCAATAGCAACTTATCAGATTAACAAAAAAGTGTGTTTTTTTTTTCTATTTAATAACAAACTATTGCAGCATATACAGCATCGGAATTTATAGTTATCAACAGTGATGAATTAATTAAGAAAAACTAAACGGAACAACCTTTATTACAATTATAGCAGCGAAAAAAATTGAGAAAGTTTTATTTCTAATTTTTTATCAATAGATTTAAAATAACATTTATTTTTATTAATGGTTACCTGTTCTAATGGTTTCTGCAGAGAAACCATTTTCCGTAAGCTTTTAAATTTGGCAACTGCCCAAGAAGACAATGTTTTGGAAAATATCCAAAATTAAAAAAAAAAGCGTTAACAATGAACAACATTGTGAGAAAGACTATCCATTCAAAACATAGTGGCTAATTTATAGAATACATTGTCTTCTGGGTCTCATTAATATAGGAGTGCAATAGAAATAGTGCAGAATTTTGGGAGTGATGTTTCCGAAGCGGTATTCCATGTTATCAATAGAACGGAAATATTTAACTTATTTTGCATAAGATTGGAAAGTTTTTGTTTTTAGTGTAACGCCCTTTCTCGTTGTCTCTTGGACAATCACTAAAATTTCCGAAATGAATTTCCTCGAAGCGATGCTGCATTGAGTGAACATTAGTATTTGAATCGTTACGCCCAACTGTTCCCCGCAGAAAGGAGTAGACAGCCCAGAAACCTCTCTCTGGAGCTCTCTGCTTCTGGAACCCTCAATATTGAGGCAAACAGATTACCAACGACTCGACAGCGGAGGTGTTTACACAAGAAATCCAAAGGTCTGCGTACACACTCACACTTTCTCAATCGCTGAAATGATCTGTCTATTGGCTTGGATCAAGATCGGTGATAAGTCACAATTCAGCTTAAACACAGATCCGACGTGTTCATATCGGAAGAAAATGAGGGTCCCAAAATATCTCCTCTAACGTCAATGAAATTGACCATTATGGCGATAGTGAAGTCATGATATGGAGATGATTCATGGTAACACTGATGGGCGTACTCCGCTCTGCGTTTCTGGAGCTGCCCTGGGTGTTCTAAGATGAAGAGATGAGATCTCAGGGCCCTATGTAAGGCTTTACAGAAAGGCTTTCGGTCCTCAGTTCCTGTCTACAAGGGATTGATCTGACTGAGAAACATTTTGAATCCCATAGAGCATATTTTGATGCCCTCAGAGAGCAACTGCAAGACTACACCAAAGAGGTAGCTGCAGGGATTAAGAAGTGCCTTGGTGATTATCCTTAACAACTTTATAATAGTACGAGGACTCGTTTGCGAAATCTTCACGCAGTTTCGTGTGACATACTCTCTAGTAGCTCTATTTACTGGCTCTTTTTTGATTTCCATGCTTTCATGAAATAATACATGATAAAAGGTTAAAAGCATTGCTTGTTTATAGTGTATTTTTGAGTTATAATAATCTGTGATTTATACCAAATTTCATTGAAATAATTTGTGTGGTTCTTGAGAAATTCTTGATTTTAATTTTGTCAGTGTAACTTTGGTCATCAGTGCAGTGATAATTCAGTGGTGAACTCTGTATTCTCTGAATGCTCATTCTCAGGGTTTGAAAAATGCTTTCTTCGAAGGAAACTTTTTATCAGTATTTTCCACGATATGATGAAAACTATTGATCGCTTTTTCTTATCAGTGAACACTGTCAATCGAAAAATCGATTACATTTTAAAGATCGCCAGAGCTTCGTAGAATTTTAATTAATTATTTTAATAGAAGCTGTCATTCTCGTGATAAATCCTTTTCAGTTCATTACGCTCACCTCTTCTTTTCTTCTGTGATTCAGAGTGCAAGAGCTGAAGCAAGAGGTTCATCATTTTGCTCAAACGAAAGACCAACTGGAACGTCACCTATACTCCTTACGGGATGAAGTGCAGGAGGTGAAGACGCGCCTCGAAGGCTCCATGCTCGAAATCAATGGTTTGAAAAGCTCCGTGTCACTCCAAAGTCGACTGGTGGAGGAACAGGCCAAAAGAGGGGTAAAAATATTTGTTTGATTCTCTTCCATGACTGCTTTTTGGATGCCTCGGGAATCTAAAGAAATAATATACATACCAAACTTTGTCGTTTAAAGAAATTCAATTTTAGAATAAGTAGATGCATATATCAAATAATTGATTTTTTTTTTATTACAGCGCGATATAAGGTTAATGGAAAATATAATTTGCTCTTTTCTCTATTTTTAGTTGACTGGTCCTTCTCACGATCCCGTGAAACAACAACTAGAAAATAGGTAAAAATGCTATCGCTCACTTTTAAATTATTGCCTACAAAATATGTCCTCTCCAACTATTCTAAACTATGGATTACATGTGTTCCTATGTACTCGTAATTTAAGCGCTATATATAAATTATGTTGTTAATTTTGTTTTATTAGAGTGTTAGAGTTGCACCATGCCTTCATGGAGATGAAAGGAATGATCGACCGAGAAATCAAGACTAGAGAAATGAATGACCAATCCGTTTCTAATAGGTAAAATTTTTTTGAAAGGCATCTTGAAATAGGTTATACAATATTAAATTAAGTAAGCGATTAAATTTTTGGTATAATAGCTTTGGGGAATAAATTATTAGTATCATGTTTTTATTAAACCTCCATTAGAATGTTCTCGGTAAATTGGCTATTTTGCTTAATAATTAATTGGAATATAATTTATTCATGAAAAGTTATATGATATAAGACTCTCCAAAGAAATATATTTAAAACCCAACACTATAAAAAGTTAAAATAATAAACTGAAATATTTAATTAAAAAACAACTTTTACAATGAATCAATGAAAAAACTCCCCCCCCCCCCCCATCCAAAAAGAACTTAACTGAATTTCATAAAATACATAAAACAGCGTCGTATGATGACAAGAAACACCAAATGCTATCATGTTTCCAGTTCTTGTTCATTACAATGTTGTTAAATGCCGAGGAAACCTTGTAGAAAGTACTCCACATTCCTGTAAAGATGACATTTCGGTGTGGAAAATTATGTACTGTCCAAACACAAGTACTGTACACACTTCACCAAACATGAGCGACATTTGGAGATACTTATACATATCATTTAATGGTAAATCTATCCCCAAAGTCACTTATTAAAATATTCATGAAAAAGTATTTAGATTTAGGTGTTTATGATTGCCAGACTTGGAGATGTGGTAGGAAGGTCAAAACTAATTAATAAGTATTCCGAATACCATTTTCCCCACAAAAACGTTATAAACTAGTTAAAAAGGTGTAAAGATCCCGACTAACCCCTGTTAATGCTGCTCTATACGGCACCCGCAGAGCTGCATGCAAAGGTTTGGTTTTGGTTTTGGTATTAACGTCCTTTTTAACTGCTATGGTCATTTCAGGACGGCGTTATAGGGGCCGCAAATTTTGCCTCGCAAGGGTTCTTTAACGTGCAGCCGGCAAACGACTACACGGGACCAACGGCTTTACTTCCCTTCCGAAGGAAGTGCGTGATCTCAGGATTTTCCTCTTGAAAAAATCCTCGTCGTCCTCGGTCGGGGTCGAACCCGCGTCCTCGGGCATCCTGCATGCAAAGCAGAAAATTAGCAATGAAAGTACTAATTGATGCAGCTCCGGGCAATTTATTTGTTCAAATGTAGAAACGGTTATTACAATTTTACATTGAACAATTACAGCAACTGTTCGAAGTGGCGACCCTGAGCTGTGATGCAGGACGTGCATCTCCGTTGCATGTTCTGTCGCACACTCTCTCAAACACTTCTGGTCTTTGCTGAACCTCTCTGCAGCTTCTCGTGTATTGCCATGAGCCTGGCCGTACAACAAATGCATGTCTGCCATCTCTCCATACGTGAACTCAATCATGTTGAGATCTTTGCAGGTGTGGTGCTTCTGCTTGTACGTACTTAACGGACTCTGCCTGGTCACCCTCGATGAGGAATGTGATCACCCGTGGGTTCTGATTCACCAATAAGTGCTTTCGTTGCTAATTTCCTGCTTTGCGAGTGCCGTGCAGTGCAGCATTCACAGGGGTTGGTCGGGATCTTTACACCCTTTTAACTCGTTTACAACGTTTTTGTGGGGAAAATGGTATTCGGAATAGTTGTTAGTTTTGACCTTCCCTACCACCTCTCCAAGTATGGCAATGGAATTCATAAACACCCTGTATAGTCAAACTAAATATAGTAAAAATCAGAGAGAATCAGAAGTTTCCACTGATTCAGAGTTTTCGGGGGATATTAAAATTGTGTTACGCTCTTGTAACCTCCTGGCAGAAAAACAAAGTTTTCAATGAGGAGATCTGGGGGCCGAGCTGGCCAAGCTACCGGCCCTGTTCGACTAATCCCGCAATTAGAGAAAATTATATCGAGGTAATCTCATACTTTCGTAAAATAGTGAAGGGGTGTGCCGTTTTGCTGGAATAAAGGCGCCCTTCGTGGTCATTTTCCTGTAGTTATGTAGTGAGAGTCAAATTTGGGACTGTACAAATGCGTTACGTCTAAGAAAGTGCCATTCACTTCGGGAGAGAGCGACTTTTATATAACATCCACGTGTCAAATAGTGACTGCCCTGCGTAGAGTTAAATAATGTTTGATTAGGTGGTGATTTCGTTTACTGTTAGCTACAGATCGTTGAGAGAAAAATCACAGAGTCAGAAGATCAAAGGTTGAAAGTAGAGGCTAGTGGTGTTTTGGGGTTTCCACAGTCGCAGGCTGAAAACTGTTGTGGGTCCTAACTTTTCCAAAATATATGGAAAAAAACAAAAAATGTGTTCAAGATAGATAATAAATACTAAACAATGTAAAACCATTATTCCACAATAACATATTTTAATGAAACATAACACGGGTTACATTTCGGGAGGGCCAAATCTATATCATCAGCGAGAAACAGAAACTGAAAGAGAGAGGATAAAAGGACCAATCTAAACAGATTAAACACAACACATCAGGAAATAATATATGTAGCTAGATTCGTCTCTTGATAATGGAGGCTTAGTCCCCGGACTGCACATCCGTGTTAAATCTTGATACTATTCTTTTCAGTGGTTGTTAATGAGCTTCTCTTGAAACAAATGCCAATAACTGTTAGCTTCCTATTGAAGGGGAAAAATTACATATTCAAAAATTTATATAGATTTAGCCTTGTATTTCTAGGAAAGTGCCATGACATCACCTGAGTGAAAAAAGGCGCAATGCTTGATTTTGAAATGGATCATATTGCTAACATTATTCACATATTCACACTAATTCATATCTAAATGCAAGTACTAATATCCAAAGTATATAAATAACATACTTTGTAATTATTTTCAAAGAGTTTCTGATCTCATGGCAATGATCAACGAGCAGAATAGAAAACGCGAGGAAGGTCTACGTTCTATCGACCACCGTGTCCGCGAATGGAGTTCATCCGCCGACAATGAACGCCAAAAGCTCCAAGGGAGACTGGAACATATGATCGATGCTGTCGAGCAAGAAGTGAATGTTCGTCATAAACGACTAATGGAGGACCTGGGCGATAAAGTCATGGGTCTTGAAAAAGTAAGAGGCCTATTGGTTCACTCCCTGCCCTTTATTCTTGCACACTCTCACAATATTGGGTCTAGACTAATAATAAAACGATATTGTTCATTAAGATGAAATGAAGAAGCATACATAAATTTTAATATCCTATCGGTGTATTGTTTTATATTTCGTTTTGGCTATTTAGCAAGTAGCAATGGAAAAGCAGCAGCGACTAGAAGATAGAAAAATCGGAGATGAACTGGAAAGAAAAATTCATTCAACTCGGAAGACGCTAGATGACGATATCACGGCCATACATGGGAAAATGGAAGTTAGTTTTACTTTTACAATCTGAAGTGCTTAAAAAAAACGAACAAAATTTTAATCAATTTATGGATCTGGGTTTTCTGATAAATATAAGGCTTTGGATAACATATAGTTCAATACAGTTCATTGTCTATTTTATTAAAGCACGGTGCAAAAAATTTGGATGCCAAAATACGGGAGTTGAACAAGGGAACAAATCTCTTGGACCAACAGATTCAGGGGAATCGCGTCCAAGTCGACAAAGTGATTGCAGCCGAAATCAAAGCCAGGTGAAAAGAATACTAAATAGTAACTTTAATTTTTTACATGGTTTCCAGTTTGTTTTTTTTCTAATTGCTAATAATAAAGAAATAGCTCATTTACTATGTACAAAAAAATTGCATTGGCTTTTCCTTAACAGAAAACAATCGGAGAAAGAAATTCACAAAAGAATAGACGATTGCGAGGACAAATTAAGAACGGGAATGGCATCTGTCACTGACGCTATGGGATCTCTAAAGAATAACCCACGTGATAAGAACACTGACGTCAAGATAGACATGCTTAAAGTAAATAAGCATTTTTTTATAAATAAAATTCCCGCATATTTGTATATATTTATTTCGAAAGCTAGGGATACTTAATCAGTTCTGTCTGGATTCATGATCCTCCTATGATTTTAAAATTTTAAGTAATTGGTGCTAGATATGTAAATAGCTTGCTTAGTAATAGCTTTAGATAAGCAAAGCTTAAAAAATAATAAAAATTTGCTTTCTTCCAGATGCACGAAATCAGTCAAGATAAGGCGGATGAGGTGAAGAAAGGTGTGAACAAGGACATTAACGCTCTTCAGGACAAGCTGAATCGAATGGAAGAGAAACTGGCCAGTCAAGAGCGAGATGCCAATCTTAGACAGAAGGAGGTAAGAAATATAAATTCTTTATAATATAACTATACAGTATTCCGATTAGTTTCAATCATGTACTGCCAAGGCTCAGTTACCTTTATTATGAAGAAGTAGCAATTGAACTTCTTATTTTGATTCATCTATAAAAATATTTCAACGTATTCTAACGATAACTAATAGCAACGTCCCATTTGTAAATTTTTTATAAACCTATCCAACGAAAGATGGACTGGGCGTGTCCAGTTAAACTTCTGATATCAAACATTGAAAGTGAAATTAGCAATGTCTAACAATTGCAATTGGAAATTTAATTGCCCAGTTCCTCTTTCGTTGGACAGAATATAGTCACTTCGTCTAACTTAGTTACAAAAAGTTGTCCTGTAATGTACATTTTATTTAATTTGAAATATTTGATAGTTCATTAAGATTTTTTCTCCATATTTTAGCTCTCAAAGAAAGATACAACTGCAGCTGTTGTTCCCGATAATGAGGTAAGTTTGATCCTTTCAGATTCTCACTATAATCTAAAGTCCATTTATAAAATTGGGTTGAAATATTTATTTGGGCTTTATAATAACATTTTGATATTCAAACAATCAGATGGAAATGCATGAATTAATGACTGAAGTCTTAATTCCTGGTAATTTTCTTCCCCCTCGCAGTTGCGTACTAAAGTGGATAACTTGTCGTTTTCGCACGAGCGCCTCAAGAGACAAGTGGATGAAATGCAGAACGATGTACGGCGTATGCCCAGAGAGGTAAGGTTTTATAATTTAAGTAAAACTTTGAAAGTATCTCTTAAACATTTTAAGGGTATAAATCTTAAGAACGGTTGTCCGATCTACTTCCTTGGCCCTGTGCCAAATCAATTTTGGTTGGATTTCAACAATTCCTGTGCTGAAATCCCTGTGATTCAGCTTGGACAATGCTAGTCTATAGATATTCTTAAATCTTATAGAAGGAGTAGGTCATTCCATTCAATCCAATGATAAAATTAAATATGATAAACACATTTATAAACAAAAAAATGTAACTAAATAAGCCCGGCATAAATATGTAATTTTATTTTTCATTTTAGATTTCAGAACTCGACACGCGAATTGACAAACTGGAAAAGAGCAAGTGAGTTTTTAGCGAAATTAATTATTACATAATGTTTAATATCTTTTACAAATCATCATCAGGTTCAGTAAAATAATGATGTCTATTTTCTCATTATGATGTATGTGAATTTCTTTTATTGGATGTTCTCCTTTTAATTGTTTATGTCTTATTTTTTTCTTGCAGAGCTGACGGAGCATCGAAAGCGCAAATGGTTAATTAATACTTCATTTTATGAAATCTTAATGAGTCTTAATAATAGCTTTATCAATATAAGGCAGTTTATTATTACTCTGAACTAATTGAAATTATTTGATTTTTTTTTTTAGGACAAGATGCAGAAACAGCTGGATCAAGTGAGTGGAACTAATTTCGTTATTTTTACATTATGTAATTCTGAGCAGACGGTGTATTATTATATACAATGTAGTTAACTTTAAAAGTATATTTTATTAACTGAACGATAAAAGCACAAATTAGAAAAAAAAAAGTGTTTCGGTATTAAAATATTGAAAAAAAAATCGATAATGAAAATAATAACAACAATCGGTTGCCACCTGGGAACATTTATTCAGGTAACATTACTTGAATGGTCGATTTTGTTTTTCAAATGAATAACAACAGCTGTAGGCTGTAAAATAAATTATATCTGAAAAGAATTAAAATTTAAATTATCCTCCCTCTATAGACTCAGACGGGTGTAAGAAAATTGGCAGAATCGGTTCAAGTGGTTAAGAACGTCCTCAACGATAAAATCAAAGAAGAAGCTACAACGGTAAGATAGGGAAGAAAATATTAAGATATGGCATGAAAGCGTTAGATATCGTTAATTCATTATCGTATCGTATATATGTCTTTTTTTTTCCAGAGGGAGCAGCAAACGACAGCACTTAGAACTGATGTAAAACGAATCAAGACTGAAATCAATCGAATGTACGAAGAGTGAAGGAGCTTATTAATAAAACGATCATCCTAGAATTCAAGCAAATGGATGCAAGCAACATATGCTGCCTATTATTTATGTAATGACAAAAAATATATTTCATAGCACTTGAATTTAGTAGTTGTACATAAAAATATTTTTAACATGAACGAACGAAATATATCCTATCTAAGCCTAAACGTTGTCCATATTGGACTAAATTGTTAAAACAAAAAATTAAGTTGCTATTTTTGAGACTTTATGGTTATTGTTTCGATTAAGTAACGATATTAATTGCAATTACTATTAATTGATTGCATACCTTAGTCGAAGAAAAGTTTTGCCTGTTTGTGCGGTTTGTTTGATACATGAATAAATTTGTTTATTGGCTTTTGAAACGTTTAGATTTCTTACACAAAAAGTAATCAGCCAAGATATTTCGACTGAACTTCCTCTCCTGAATCTAGGGAGAGAATTTATACAACATATTCCATCAATCAATATCCATGGAAGGAAGGGGGTTAACCTAACATCGTTCTTGACCCTTAAGCCCCTTCTTCTTTTTCAAAATCTAGGATACGGATATGCATTGTAGCATTGGTGCAATAATGCATATCATGGATACTTCGTAGATTGTAATTTTTTATTCTAAGGCGAAGCAGATTTTCTTCGAATGATATTCTGCTATCAATAACTGCTTCTTGAAGAAGAGATTATCAATTCTTAACGCCCACCTCTTCGTTGAAAACAATAAAAATACATGTATATTATTAGTGACTTTATTTACTTACTTTTCAAACCCGATTATCCGTTAGGGTCGCGGGGGCAGCAGCCCTATGGAGGATATCCAGCGATCGTGATCTTTCGCCATCAGGCGCATGTCCTCCATGGTAATACAGGGCTGTAGCCAGGACATTATCTTGGAGGGGGGGGGGGTCGATTTTCAAAAATTCCGGACCTTTTTTCAAACATTCCACTGAGACGAACCTTTTTCCATAATGGGTTGGTCGTCGACCTCCCTCGACCCCCCCTTGAATTCGGGCCTGTAATACCCAAGCGACTTGAACCCAGATTCTCCATGTAGAATAGCTACCTGGTTCTAAGCCTACACCTTGGTCTCTTATCCACCGGATTAGAAAATAACTGCCTGGGAAGACCAGTTTGCAGCATCCGTGTCACGTGGCCATACCAGTGCAACTGAGATCTCTCAATGCGAAGTAGCGGCTCAACACTTAAAGACTCCCTTATTGTGCTTCTGTGCACTCTTATCTAGCAGGATAACGCCTGCCACACCTCTCAGGAATCTCATTTCGGCTGCTTATACCCGCGGTCGCACTCTTTCGGTCATTACCCAAGATTCATGACCGTAGGTGAGAATAGGGACAAAAATAGATTTGAAAACGGAGAGCTTGGCTCTGTTTCCCAGCTCACGTTTCGTTACCACGGATCGCCACAGTTCATGTCTGACACAGCTTGCTACACCGATCCGAGCATCCAATTCTTTATCCTGCCGCCCATCATTAGTGACTTTATTTCCCTTTATATTCACTATTAATTCAATATAATTTTCCCTAGTTACCTAAAAATATTTTCTTGCCAACAATATTTTCCGGGAAAACCTCGCTGAGTCAAATTTTGACTTGTGCCAGCAAAATATAAAGCATTTAGATACAGTAGAGTCCAAGATTTGTGCACGCGGGTAATATTCCTCCCCCCCCTATTGCACATTACGTTGATCTTAAAGTCGAGTTGCTAATTACACTGGCCAACAAAATTTAAGATTTTTCTTGTGACAAAATGAAAGTGGGTGATTTTTGATAGTATTTTTTCTGCTGATTACGAATATAATTTTTAAAATTCTCTAGCACGCACAGCTTTCTTGTTTTACAATGAAACATTTTTAAATCATTCAGTGTTTGGGGCCTGGTAAATTTCCTTGCGGCCCCAAAATATGGATACTTTAACAATGTAGCCGCTTCTCTTCACTCCCATTACTTTAACATAGAAGTCTCGAAGTGCATAACTTGGAAACGTGACGTGATAGAAAAAATCTAAAAGCAGATTTGGATTCTACATACAAATTACTACTAAGAACACTATGTGTGGTGTTAGTCACAAAATGCGTGTTGACTAGTGTTATCAATTCGTTACTGTAAAAAAAAAACAAAAAAAAAACCCAAACCGAGGCAGTTTACCGTTTTATTTCCTTTGATTTAATGTGACAATTTTCTCGATGTCGGGTAGAATTGTATTTTCTTTTTCCCGATAGGACACGATTGCATATTAAGAATTTCGAATCCGATCTGTGAACAATGAAAAAAAAAAACATTCTCCCACTCCGGTTTAAATACTGGTTCAGTGATTTTATGCTTTTTCGGAATGTGCGCCATGTTATGCGAGACGAAAAACAAGCAAGTATCAGTAACAAAAGAAAAAATGCCTCATTTAACGGAATCGCCCCCTAAAGTCTGGCAACACTGCATAGGAAAAACTGTGTTCACTTCCCTCCTGAGTTTTAGATTATCTCCTTGGCTTGCCCGCGAGCTTTTTATGTTGCACGTGGGCGACGTGCACGATTTGGACGGCCTTGCAGTAGAGCATAGAGATCAGAGATCCTTAATCCTAACGAGATGCGACAACAAGCAAAATTCCCATAGCAAACTTGATATGGCAAAAATACCCGTGACGCCATCTCGTAACAAACGCTCAAATGACAAGAGAGCATTCGCAAGTATCGTCATCTTGTAACTAATCATGGCCAACTAACAATACTTCTTTTATTAATTAAATAGAAATAAACTCTTTTTGGTTTCTTTCTTAATTTCTTTAATTTTTGATTTCATTTAAATAATTTTCCGCATATAAGGGACATGTCGTATTTTAAACATCGAAATATTTAAAAATCTCTGCCTTGTTGCCGTTTGCTTTCTGTGCTCTGAAGACGTTTTGAAGACGTCAAAAGTATCTCAACGTTTATGGTAACATTTTGAACACCTGTCGTAATTGTAGAAGTCAAAGAGGACTTATATTCATCGCTTTAAGCCTGTATGAATTTAGTGTTACAACTTTTATATGGGTTTTTCTTTTGCTGAAATGTGTATACATTTTTTTGGCGGATTCTTTATTTGTAGCACAAGCATGGATTACAAACTGATTTTAAGCTCTTCGTTTTACGAGGCATAAAAAATTACTTTTACTTTTAGTATAATTTTGCTTTAAAAAGTGCTTACTTAAAAGTCTTATTAAATTAGAATGAGCTTCGTTTTAAATAGGCCTAATGGTACCCAATTTCCAAACATACCTCGTAAAATTCCATGCCTGCAACATACTGCAGAATTACTCTCGTGAATACATTTTTGAACCCAACGAATGTATTTCTTTATAACTAGTTTAATTAGAATTTTTAGCAATTTCATAATTTTTTCCTAATTAATCGAATATTAATCTGAAATAAATGGCAACCAAGTTTTACATAATCCATCGCAATGCCATTGATTTCCTAAAGAAATGGATTGAAGAATACAAAATTTTAAATAGATCAAAGTTTGGTTTATTACGCATTACTACAATATTGAATTTTGTCTAAAGCAAGAAACGCCAACAGATTTAAAAATCAAGAATTAAAACATGTAAGTATATACTGGGCGAAGCAAATACATAAATTTGGAATTACAGCCTGTAAATTGAATTCCTTACTCTTTAGTTATGTGAAAGTAAATTTATAAATTCAAAGATTTTAATGCTGAATAAGAACCAGAGAAATCTAATGTTCAACTGAAAGAAACCCAAGAACTAAAATGTTCACCTGAGAATTACGACCAAATTCTAAAACTCAACTAAGAATGAATTTGAAAGCTTCAAAGAAAGTGGAAACCAAATCCTAAAAGCTGTATACCTAAAACTTGCCTGTATCCTAAGAATTCAATCTAAAACCAGTAAGCTCCTGAATCCTTTAAATTCAATGCTCACAAAAATCCTATAAAACGACGAATCCAAATTCTCAAGTTCTTATTCAGCATTAAACCACTTTAAAAAGTTTAAGTTAAACGATTAGTAAAGAGCAAGGAAGTACATTATAAATAAGCATAAACTTAACATTGGTTCTAATGCTGTTGTCTTTTATGAATCTTGTGTTGCAGTCCAAATCACGATCTGGAATATTCAAATTAAAAAAAAGTCAATTAGTAAAAATGAATACAATAAAAATGATAGAAATGATTCTTTTTAATAAAGGATATAGTACTAGTTCTCTACTTTAATAGTCCATTTTCCTTCCACACAAGATGACCCTTTCTGAATGTCAATGTCATATTGGAGGTTATTGAAAGTGAAACATTCGATAAATAAACCTAAAGATTTCAAAACGATTAGCTAAAGCCGAACACATGAAGATTAAAATGATCGAAAAAAAATCTCTATTTACCTCTTGAGGGCCAACTTTCATTGCTTAACTACTGTACTGCAAAAGGCAACATCTGAATTTCGCGACAATCTCGTCATAGGGGATGTTGAATATCTTCCGAGGCCTTTGATATAGTGAACTGCATAAAATATTAAAGCACATTAAATTTTTTTAAACAAGAAAATAGGAATTTCTTGGTTTTAAACCATCTTCAATGCATAAATAAAGAAGCAGCTAAGATCTTATGGAGAAATTAACTAAAAAAATATGACATGTACATTTCAAATGCATGCATGAGCGATCGTTAATTCAAATATCAAGAAAAATTTCTTAAACAACGATTAAATTGTGCTCATAAAACTGGAAGCTTTAAGCAAATTTATATGGATAGATAACCTCTTAAATTTTATTTCGAGCTCCTAATAAATATCAAAGTTTTATTCAGTTTGGAATACTAGGCCTATACGGTCATTACCACGAATGCCAAAACGAATTTGTTTTAAAGATTTAATTTAAAAAGAAATGCAAGATAAAACCTAAAGATATTAAAAATTATACATCTCTGAATTAATTTGAATTTAAAAGGATTTATTTCAATATTCACATAAGGGCAAAAAGAGCCAAACTCACCAAGAAAATTATCCTGGAAATGCCAAAAACAGGTCTGTTGCAATTCAGCACGAAGAATCAACTTGAGCTTAAAAGTAATCGCCAAGATGGTACTGGACCACTGAGCATGCGCAGAACGTAGGAGAAGCCTTGTTAAAGGGGAGAAGAAGTAGTTACTGAATATATCACGGTTGTTGCCCCTCCCTATATCCGCACTTGGTAACAGCGTTTTGGAATCTTCCAAATACAAGCTTCTCGATTTATTATGCATAATACTGTAAAAAATAAATGAAAGAAGAATTTTTAAGCGCATACTTTTACGTTAAAAAATGTCATAAAAATAATCAAATAAATAAGATAATAGGAATTCATAAAATTAAAATAAGGTAAAAGTGTGGTGGCTCGTTTAATAAAAATTAAATACTATTTGATAAATATGATTTTATATTTTTTCTTTTTGTGTTTCTTTTCGTATTTTAATATTATAATAAATATTTTATGGAGTATTTTCATTTAAAAATTTTTAAATTTAATTTAAATGATTTTTTTTAAATGAAAGGCATTATTTAGTTTTTAGTGCACTATTTGAAGTAAAAGCGTGGGCTTAAAAAGTTTTTTTTATTTTATTCTTTTAAGTCTTGGATTTGTAATCAATTTTCAACTCATACTTTTGCTAAAGAAAACCTAAAGAGGTGGCCTAATCCCTTGTCTGGGAGTAAATTAATTAAAGTCAGTTTTTAACCCTTTTGAAGAATTCAAATTTTGAAATTTTTTATCTTGGATTGTATTGTCACCGGAAATGAATTAGTATGCCAAAATTGGAATCATTTGACCAAAGGGAAGCGGATTAAAATTTGATTGCTAGATTTGAACGAAACAATTCCACAGAAATTGTGAGGTAAGTAAAAGTGTATAAAAATGTAAAGCTATCCGTTCCCTGCTCTTCCATTAATATTTAAAAAGATCCAAATACTACTCTATTTTACGTTTTTTTTTTCCATTTTTTTATGAGTAGATATGGAGTATTTGAAACGGTGCAATTTAAATGTTTATTAGCATAATGTCAGTTAAGATACAATCAAGATTTACAATTAAAAAACAAAGAGGAGGTAATTATTTTGAGCTATCGTTATTATGTGCAAACACATATCAGTTGAAACAGAGCTGCGTCGTACAGATATTAATTTATATAATTTTGAGTTCATCTAAAAGACAGTAAGAAAATATTGTTCCAACCTTTTGATAGTTGATTCTTGCTAATGTTTTACAGGGTTTGGCAGACGATTAATAACTTTAAAAATTAACACTTTAATTGAAAACTAATTAATAACTACGTAAACAATTTTAAAAACCATGGAAAAGCATTTTGTTTTCAAGTCACTTTTTGAAGATAACATCACTCAGGTGAGCTCCATGAGGTAAGGCACTGAGAAGCTTGTGCCATTCTGGGTATATTTTCCTGTGTTTGCACAGTTCGAGTGCAACCAGTTGATAATGCGCAATCTATCATTATCAAACCGAACTTAAAATGTGTTCTGAGGAATTTAAATGTGAACTTACGAATATGGTAATGTGTTTGATAGCATGGATGGGTAAGTGAATTAGTTTTTGTAAGGGCAGGTTTCTGTAGGATCAACGCCACCTAGAGAACAATTCGGATGCGTTGAACGAATGCACTAGACATGAATTGTGTGACCCAATTCAATATTGTTTGGCGTGTCGTAAACTTTCTATTCCTTACTTATTTACTTTTCAAACCCGCTTATCCGCTTAGGGTCGTGGGGGCAGCAGCGCTATTGAGGATCTCCGGCGATCGCGATCTTCCGCCATCAGACGCATGTCCTCCATGCTGATACCCAAGCGACTCGAACCCAGATTCTCCATGTAGTCTAGCCACCTGGTTCTGGGCCGACCCCTTGGCTCTTAGCCACCGGTTTGGAAAATAACAACTGCCTAGGAAGACCAGTTTGCAGCATCTGTATCACATGGCCATAGCAGCGCAACTGAGATCTCTCAATGCGACTAGTCGTTGCTGGCTTGAAGCGCCTCAGAAACTTTAGATGACTGCGCATGTGCGTGCACTTAAAAATTATACCTGTTCTCTGCTATGAATGCCAGGACTAAGTGATCGAGCTATTCAAGAAGCTAGTTTACTTTTGTTTTTTGTTTTTTTAGTCAATTTGTTATTTATAATGATACATATTTCATATTTTAAATTATATATTCTCTATTTTAAATTATGGAGTTAAATCATTTGTATAAAATGTTGAAATTAAATTAAATATTCTTTATTTTTTTTCAACTTAAGATTGTACATTGAGAATTTTACTAGCCTTAATTTTAAAAATATTAATATAAATTAAGAAATGAACTAAGCAAAGTGGAAAAATTTTAATTGTCTTTTTACTTAAAATTTTAAACAATGGTTTTCGCGTTAAATTATTACAAATTACTAAATTATCATTCTAAGATTAATATTAATTGATTACTAATTAATAGCACCTATTCAGGAGAAGGCTTTTCTAAAGTAATTTTATTTTTACACAAATTGTTTTCTGTCATTAATGAAATGTCTTTAATTCATTAATGAAGGAGGCTATTTTTTTTATTAGCAGATCATGATCAGCTTCTATGAATGATTTCACACAAAAAATTTCTTTTTAGTTTTCGCCTCTAAGATTCGATACGCCCGCCCGCACTTAACATTTTTTCGCAGAGAGCCGCGAATGTCAGGACTGTAATTGTAGTAGAATTCATCAAGAAGCTACAAAAAATTGAAGGCTGGAACATTATACTTGAATAATTTGTAATAAATTAACGTGAAAAATTGTATAAATTTTAATAAACGTACAGACCAAGCGTGCATTCTTATATGTAGCTTACTCTTAAAAAAAAATTTGAAAGTTGTTTACGCAGTTCGTTTCTTATTTTATCTTATTATTGTAAAAAATTAACGCTAGTTAGTGCTAATTGTATATAAAAAGAAAACAAAATTTAATTTCAAAATTTTATTCTACTGATTTAATTCGAAAATATAAAACATAGATTATAAATATTAATTTAAATAATTTATCCTAACTAACACCATTGAAGAGGAGCTATCTATTAATACTAATTTATTAATTTGTAATACATTAATTTATATAGTATTAATAAATTAATGTGAAAAATTATTAAAACTTTTACAACAATAAATTTAAAAGTTATTCCACTTTGTTTACTATATTTCTTATTTTATCATTAACTAGTTTATCCTAGAACGATTAATACTATATTATAATACTATTCTTTAGATGACGGCCTATTAATAAATCATCCAAGCTTTATCCATCTCACTCATGCAAACATTTCTTGAATAACTCGGATCACTTAGTCCTGGCATTCGTAACAGAGAACAGGTAAAATTTTTAAGTACACGCACATGCGCAGTCATCTAAAGGTTTTGAGGAGCTTCAAGCCGGCAACGACTAGTCTCAATGCGAAGTAGCGGCTCAACACTTATCGTGCTGCTCTATCTATATAGTAGGGTAACATCTGCCACACCTCTCAGAAATCTCATTACGGCTGCTTGTACCCGCGATCGCACTCTTTCGATCATTACCCAAGATTCATGACCATAGGTGAGAATAAGGACAAAGATAGATTTGAAAACGGAGAGCTTGGCTTTGTTTCCCAGCTCACGTTTCGTTACCACGGGTCGCCACAGTTCACGTCTGACACAGCTTGCTGCACCAATCCGAGCATCCAATTCTTTCTCCTGCTGCCCATCACTCATGAATGCAATCCCGGGATAATTGAATCTCTCCACCTGTCTCAATGAGCCTCCCCTAACATGGAAAGCGCACTGAGCAGGCTGTCTTGAAAGGAACAGAACCTCAGTCTTAGCCACACTGATCTTCATCCTAGCTCTTGACATTTGGCTGCAAACCGGTCTAGTGTATGCTGAAGATTTGTGCGAGAAGAACCAAGAAGGACAAGTAAAACGCAACCTCTCGTCTCTCCATTCCTTCCAATGTTAAAATATCGTCGACAAATTCGCCCGTTTCTGTTCCCGTGAAATTCGAGATATCGAGGTTCGACTGTATATCAACCTTTTTTTAGTGCTACTGAAATGTTACAACAAAGCCGTTTTGGAGGTGTGCACGTTTTATGCCAAGCGCTGATGGAAATGTCCTCAGATTTCGTGCAATAGAGCAACGTTTCTCAACCTCTGGATGGTGCATAAAGTTTCATCGGTGGTGAAATGATAGAAAAATTATATAAACACTATAAATAATCCAAATCAGATCCAATGTTGGGTCGCGATACTGGTACAAATTTGATGGGTCACAATAGTGATACAAACAAATTTGTTGGATTACAGTGTAGAAAGATTGAGAAACGCTGCAATAGTGTACTAGGGCCATGCAAGCTCTTAGTCCGAAACTGATAAAAAAAATAGTTTTTTTTTTTTTTTTTTAAATCACTGCTGAAGAAGTGCAAAAAATTACGTATTTTACAAAAAAAAAATTCATTTCATTTCTATGATTATTAGTAGCAAAACCGCATTTGACTCCCTCTATCTCCACAGAAAAAAATCATAAAATAAAAGAATCCTTTATATTGGTAGCGATTAGTAATTTGATGCTGGACTTTAAAAGATGGATTTAATCAAAATCGAAGAGTCCACTTCTGTAGAATCATGGCTTTTGCTGAGGAAATCATTAAGAGAATCCGAAATTTAAATGCAGGCGAATATTCACGAATCCTTTCAGGAATATGAGTAAAAAGTGAAATCAACGAGCTAGAATTGCGAGGCTTATGATGAAACCCTAATAATAATAATAATAATAATAATAATAATAATAATAATAATAATAGAGTAGGTCATGCCCTTTCACTAACTCAGTGTTGCCAACACAAAATTTTTTTCCGCGCTAAAACCGAACGCTTGGTGGTGCAACTAAATTACACCTGATGAACAGTCGAGGAACCAGGATCATGCCTGACTTTAACTAATACACTGCTTTGGGGTGATCGTAAACGACGTCCCACCATGTCCCACACGTGCCTAATTGGCGATAGGTCGGGGGACCTCGTGGGCCATGGCAGGCAGTTGACATCATGCAGACATGCCATGCTCATGTTTGCCGTGTGGGATCTGGCGCTATCCTGCTGAAAGACTGCGCCGGGTATGGTGTGCAGAAAGGGCAGTAATATGGGCTGCAGAATCTCTGTGACGTACCGTGCTGCTGTCAGGGTGCCTTGGATAGTGACTAAAGGCGTTCTGGTATCGTAGCCGATGGCAACTCGGACCATGATCCCGGGTGTTGGTCCACGATGACGATACCGGATGCATTGTTCATTGGCACGTTTCAATGGTCTGCGCCACACCCGTCCGCCTCTGTCGTCAGTGTCCAAACAAAAGCGGGATTCGCCAGCCCCGATTCGTCTGAAGACCACCGGGCGCCATTCCATTCGCCAGCCCACTCGTTCATGACACCGTTGCAGTCGTATCGCGCGGTGCTCATGTGTCAAAGGAAGACACAACTATGGACGCCTGGCAGACATTGTCGCGGCGTGTAACCGGCGTGCTTTTATCGCTATTGACACTGGAGCAGTACCGGGAATAGTGATGTCGCGCAGTTGCCGCAGGGTGATGGTTCTGTCCGCTAGCGCTGTTCGCAGTATCCGCCTATCGGTACGAGCTGACGTGCTTCTCCGGGCCCCAGAACCTGATCTTCTGGCATGTGTGCCTTCCACTCACCATTGCCTCCAACATCGGCCTACCGTCCGTGCGTCCCGCGACACATGGACAGCAATCCGTCTGGTTGACCATCCAGACCTCGTTCAAAGTCCGTTAATTGCGTGAACGGTTGTCGTTGTCGTCGTCGTCACGGCATTGAGACCGTTGTGTGGATTACAGTACTGTATGTTCACGAGGCAGTTGCTTCCTCCCTACTGCATGGAACGTCTCGCACAGGTGTCAACTGATGAGCCTATACAGGCACCCGGACACCCTGTATCAACCCAAATGGTCATGTCCCGTGAGCATGCATCTAATCGTTTATTAGTCGGAGGTAGACGAACCCCCCCCCCCCCCCCACTAAATATGGATAAGGTCCAATAACTCCTTGTTGGTGGGGCAATTTCATTGCAAAGCAGTGCGTTTACGTTTTAAAGTTTCACACTCCTAAATGAAAATTAACATAATGAAATTTCTGAATTGAATCTTAGTGATATCAAATCTCAATATTTCATTGTTTAATGGATGATTTATCTCTTTTTTCAGTTTATTAACCGACTTCAGAAAAAGGAGGTTATCAATTCGACTCGTATGTATGTAATATTGTTGGAATTGCACAATATTCGTATGTTAGTCTATGCGGACTTCTAAACAGGTGTGCCAAATTTCATAAGTGTGTGTATGTATGTATGTTTGTCCACGTATTTCTCAGAAACTAGTCATCGAATTGCAATAATTCTTTTTAATTGGATTAAGTATCTTTCAACTTAGGGAAGAGTCCAAGTTTCATCAAAATCGGTTCAGTAGTTTTCAAGATATGGACTGGTTATAGCTAGACGATAGTGAAAGTTTCATCAAAGTCGGTTTTTTTATACTCTGTTTAATCTTGTTTCAATTTATTTTATTTCAGTTTCTAAAATGTCTTATCTAGCAATGGAACGGGATAAGTTCGATAAACATTTTTTTCTGATTTATTTTTACAGCTTTTTCACAATCATTTAATCCATGTTTATAATAAATTGTGTAAATTTACAGAACAGTTATAGAAATGATCAATTTGTTTTTTTTTATACAGGGTGTCCAAAGTCTGGCAACATGGCAGATATTTCAAAGCTGCCAGGTAGGAGAGATCTGATGAGTGTGGTTTATAGGTAATAGGGGGGTGGGGAATTCATTGCCGCACTCAAATTTGACCTTGACCCCCATTTGCTAACTCGAAAACTATTAAAGATAGAGAAAAATTTCCGATTGTTACTCTGTAGAGCAACACCACATTAGCCTGAAAACAATTTTTAATTACATCCTTCCCCTTGAAAGATTTTGAGAAAATGGGCGAGAAAGAGTCCCCTCAAGAGTGTGCTTCATGTGAGCACGTGTTACGATGTTGAGTGCGTAACTCGGAAACTACTCTTTGGAATTCGTTTAAATTTTAATGGTATACACAGTTTTATGTACCCTATTATTTCTTCAAACTTCATGATCCTAAGTGTTATAGAAAGTGAGTTATTATTAACTTGTTGATTTTAGTGGTGGCATTTTTATTTCTATTCATATCTCAGTTATCGTTCAAATTCGGACCCATGTTCATAAGAACTTGTTTGCTTAGAATCATCCATACTACCTCCCCTTAAAGTTTGTGACAAGGGTTTCAGACTCACCCTGTATATAAAAAAATGATTATTATCTATAGCTGGTCTGTAAATTTACACAATTTATTATAAATATAGATTAAATGTTTGTGAAAAGGATACTAAATGATTGTGAAAAAGTACTAAAGCAACGTGATAAACCTGCAATTGGTGTTAACAAGAAACTTGTTCAGTATTTAACAAATGTGGAAAAGACAGAAATAGGTTAAATCATCTCTAAACATTTTCATCATCTCTTTTATTCTAAATGTCAGCATCAAACTGGTCAAAATGAAAGCAGGCTACACTGACATTTATTTACAATTAGGGATATTAATAATTAATTATATTTATTATTTATTAACAACATTATGTATTTTCATACAAGCATAGAAAATTATGAATTTGATCATATTAACTGCATTATCCTTTCCACAATCAATGTCACCATTAACCCTGAAACGTTCTTACATGGAAGAAGGGGATAACGTTCAGAAAATAAACGTTAAGTGGAATCCAATCCCATTTCCTCATCCGATGATCCTCTCATCCGGAGAAGCTTATTGTCATGCTATCGCCATCTGTTGACAAGATTATCCCAATTTCGTTTATATGAGATCACGGTGTTATAGAGTTTGCAGCCTACTGTATAATCATAACTGACTATAATTACAATATAAAAAAGGGAATGGAAAATTCCGCGATCTGGATTCGAACCAGGGACCACAATTGAAGAATTTTCTCCAGTTTCGTATCTTCCTTTTCTCAGGAGTCGCGCTGCTGATCGCCACTTTCGCCAATTTTTATGGATATTTTGGCGATTTTGGCGATTTATATATTGGCAATTTTTATTTATAAATGGCGAAAGTCGGTGGCAAAAAAACAACTCATCTTCATCATAATCTTCCCTATCGCCAAGCGGATTTAATTTCATCAATACAGTTGAATTCAGCTGATTATATGCTCGGTTTTCGTGAGGGAAAATTTTTTGAGTTGGCAAAACTGTGACAAAAAATATAAGAAAGTGGCTATAACAAAATGGCATATAAAAGTGGCTAAATAATGGCTATAAAAAATAATTCCAGAGAGGGGAAGATGGCCGCTTTTATATTTTGTTAGACGATTAATTAATGAACTGCATTTGAACAATGAAGATACAATTTCAGTAAAAAAATAAAAAATAAATTGGAATGACGGAATGGTATATTCGCACAGGCCTACCACGAGGTCATGAAACGGATTCAAAAAAGAATATTTTTTTTCTGTTGGGTCGGTGAAATGATTGCTTATGTCATTTCTTCATTTTAAAAAAAGAAAAAAATTAATTTCTCTAAAATGACTTAGCCCATTTCCATGAAAAATATGTTAATGTCCCTCTAAGTACGAATTAATTTTTTGTTATTAAAAAAAAAATTCGTCTGGGGGGGGGGGGGCCAACAATAAACCACCAAAAAAGTTCATCAGAGCCAAACAAGTCATTCACAAAAAAAAAAAAAAATCGCCTTAATGAGAGGAGTCCCTACATTCCAACTTCATTGCGTTTGATTCGCTGGTTTAAACACTATAGCCATTTTTTAATTTTTAGAAAAAAAATTAATAAGTCTAAAAAGATTGTCTCTCCCAATTGACATTAAAAATACGGTTGAGGCACAATTTAAGGTACCCTCAAATCAAAATAAGTGGTAGGCCAAAAAATCAAAATAATAAACTATTAAGGAATGACATAACCAAGTACCGAAAGGTTAAACAAAACCATTCGCGGAATTATATTTTTAAACAGCCCTATGTTAACATTGTAAGTTTCTAATGAACCATATAAATACCATTACACCACGTAGCTTTGAACCAACTTCGTTTATCATTAATTTTACATTATATTCATTCATGACACATCATTCCAAGTTGTTTGATATATCACATGCCATATTTTAGTACTGAAAATTTTTGAGGGTGTCATAAGGGTACTATTAGAGCACGTGTCATTGTTTCGATTTCATCCATTTTCAAAATGGTTCATTCCAGGAACCTTATTTATTAATTGGCGAAAATAGTAATATATATCCCCTTCTATCTCGTCATTACGATTTGTTTGATATATTACTTAATATATCTCTCCATTGAAAATTGCTAGGTGGGGTCGTAAAGGTACCATTTGTGCACATGCGATTGAACGGATTTAGATAATATTTGTGACTGATTCGTGCCATGTGCCATGTTCATCGACTGACGAAAATAATGATAAATAACCGCATCTATCTCGTCATTAGGATTTGTTTGATATATTACTCAATATATCCTCCCATTGAAAATTGCTAGGCGGGAAAATAGAGGTACCATTTGTGCACGTGCCAGTGATCCGATTTAGATAATATTTGTAACTGGTTCGTGCCATGAACCATATTCATCGACTGACGAAAACAGATTTTGAAAATCATTCATAGCCTCGGAGGAGTTTGAGTTACAGACAGACAGACACGTTTCCCCACACTGAGAGCATAAAGCACCTTTCGGTATTTAATAAACCTTTAAGGAATGACATAACCAAGTACCGAAAGGTTAAACAAAACCATTCGCGGAACTATATTTTTAAACAGTCCTATGTTAACATTGTAAGTTTCTAATGAACCATAAAGATACCATTACACCACGTAAGTTTGAACCAATTTCGATTATCATTAATTTTACATTATATTCATTCATGACACATTATTCCAAGTTGTTTGATATATCACATGCCATATTTTAGCATTGAAAGTTCCAATGAACCACAATGGTTCCACTAAACTAGGTTCCTTGAAACCAATTTCTACAACCCTAGCGTCAATGAACTTCGGACACCTACAGAATTTTGGATAAGTACAACGAAACTAATTGTAAACAAATGAAACTTACTTTATTGAGTGCACAGAGCAACTGTGATATAGCATTTTAACATAAATAAAAAACGAGAAAATTAAATAAGCGACTTTTTGTAATGTTCCGTTTTCAACACGTTGCAATGAACTTCGTACACCGTACCGTTTATTGCAAATTACCTCTGAGTGGCGTCACCTTTCCGATGAATGACGCTCCGA
>JAHWFO010001925.1:547214-586797 GCA_023313115.1 Rhysida immarginata
GACATTAGAAGTTTGTGTCATCTTTGCTTCTTCCTCGAAAATATTTGAAAAATTAAGAATAAATTTTGCTTTTGCCGTTTGTTTGTTTTGGTTTTTGTTTGCACAAGATATTTTTTATAGAATTAATATTTAAAAAATTATCATATATTATTTTAAATGAGGAAAATATATTTGTCCTATTACAAAATTATTCTAATAGGAATATTTTATACTCTTATCAGGAACGCGTTTGGATATTGCTATTCTTATTTCCTTAGTTGCAAATAAACTTCATCTCCAAAAAACACCATTTCGTGCCCATTCCTGTTGCCATTTCGTGTCTTTATCACGTAATCCATAATAGGTTGTTGCATTATTGTTGATTAAGAACAATAGAAAGAAACAAGACGGGCGTCTTACGAAGCTTATTACTGCACTAATTTCACATCTATTAGAAATTTCTTGGCTTACACTTAACACGTAGCTACAGAATATAGTCCGTAGATATTTTTTCTACGACTCTCACGAATCTAAACAAGAGATTTCAAATAATGTATGATCTCACAATTCCAGTATATGGAAATAAAAACGAATTCTCTTATTAAAACAAAGATAAAACGACGCTTTGTTTATCAAACTTCATAGATAATTATAATAATTATAATTTTATATATGTACTATGAATTCATAATCTGAATAATTATATATATAAGTTTTTTCTATTACGAAACTGGCGTTATTTAAGGATTCCAAAAACTACTCGTTAAGGGCTTCGTCGGAATAAAGAAACAAACAGGCTGGATAGTATAAAGTGGATACAGGCGAGTTCGCCTTAGTTTTGAGTGGTAGTGTCAATCCGCCAGTACTAGTGTTTCGTGATATCACGATCGACAGAGACGGGTGTCATTTGGTGAACAAATTTTGTTCAGTTTTAGAAAAATACAGTTTTCATCTAGACTAAGGTAGGTGTAACAAAAGTTTATTAAAGGCACTATCATTTATGTCAGTATAAAATTTTACTATTCCTGTCAAAGACTGATTTTTGTATTTATCATTGGTTTCAACTCACAGCCACATCTCTCTCTGGCCGACATACTGCTTTGTCGGGCTAGGGTATTAGTGTACATTTGGAACATCTGCCTATTTTCGTGTATAATATAGAAAACCAATTTCCTTTATCTTGCACCAATTTTATATTATGTTTTAAAAGTTAATTAGCTTAATTATAGTTTAAAATTTACAACTTGATAAAATTTAGAACCTTATAAGGAAAGCAATTTTATATACTGTATTTATTTCTATCGTATAATTAAAGAGAACAGTTTATGTATTTCTCATCTCTAATTAAATATTTTATAACTGTGGATAGAAAGCTAATTAAATTTAAAAAAAACAATTTTGAAATAGTATAATGTAATTGAAGATGCGTAAGATAAGGATCTTGGGAGAATTCTGGCGAAAATGCTTACAATAATAATTTTTTGATGAAGCCTAGATAGAGTATTGTTCAGAGAAAAAAAAATCTAATGCTGTAATTGTGAGGGCAAGATTTTCAGTTTTTGATAAAAGTGGATCAGATGATTAAAACCAGGACAGTGGAGTCAGGGTCAGAAATTGCTGACTACGACTTCTTATGAAAAAAAAGTTAAATATTACTTTCAGACAACTTTCTGGGTAAAACGAGTGGTTATATCTGTGCTTTGTAGCTTTTTTTCTCATTTATTTAAAAATTAAGATTATTTTGACAGCTTTTCCCAATTACCATTAATATTGCAATTCCGATTCCGACTCTACAGTCCTGAATGGACAGCAGGGAACTGTTGTTTCTATGATTCTTCAAGTAACTTTTCTTTTTTACTTTTTGGTTGCATTTCATAACAATATAATTTATTAATTAGTACCTCTACTTAAAAACACAACCATAACGATTAAAATACGTCGAATTAGTGTCTTACGAATGGAATGGTAAAATTTTATATTTAGGCATTGCAATAAACTTTGTTACATCGGCCTTTATTAAAATGGAAATTGTGTGGATAACAAATATTTGTTCTTCAAATGGGATCCGTAATTTGCATATTTTATACCTGTGGTTTGTGTTATCACGTGACATTATTACAGGACATTGGATTGGCTGGGAAATGATGGAAAGAGACTGAATGGTAACTATTTTATATGCCATTCAAAGAGTATTAATTGTTTAGAAAGAAATTTTTACTAAATTGAAAAGTTGCAGTAAGCCATAGTAGAAAAAGTAGCTGCCACAATAATTTTAGCATATAGTATATAGAGGCGTGCAAGGACATAATAGAGCCAATGATGGTAGTGCTACATAAATTAAATAAAACTTTCGTTTTTGATTAATTTCGTTTATTATAAATTGTTACCAAGCAGTCTCTTTCGAGAAAGGTTAAAAATTACCTATTCCATATGGATTTGTTCATTAATTTTATTTTTGCTCTCCGAAAATGCGATTATATTATTCTAGATATTCTTGGTCCTCTGTTTCTTGAATTTTTTTTGAGTAATACAAAAAATTATCACAATATTTGAAGTCCATTTGGTAAAGTTAGATTAAGAGCTGGAAAAGCAGTTTACAGGTTTCCTGAGAAGGTTAATGGAATGTTTTTGGAGACGCTATTTTTATTGAAGAGATTAATTAATGAGCTAAATTAACGAACGATTTATGGAAAGTTAAGCCAAGAACAGATGAAGGGTGAGACTTAAGCTTATATTTGAAGCAGTACTTGAATTTTCTGTGGAACTTAAGTTCAAATATTACATTCGGCTTTTTCGAGAATTTATGTAAACTATTCAGATATAACTATAGCCCGCGCACCGCGGCACATATTTGCTTGCAGGTGGGCTGCATTTTTGACTTCAACTCTCATTTTACTCTCATGCAGTGACTCTCATTGGAACGCTGCGCACCTGCCAGCAAATATGACCCCTACATCCGCCAACTGTGGCGTGCGGACTGTAGTCAACAAAGCATTAATTAAATAAATTTAATAAAGTTTAAGGCCATGAGCCATAACACCAAATAAAATCTCTTATGGTTTCGTTTGTTGCTTTTAATGGTATCTACACTTTGATATTGTATATATCGTGAGACCATGGACTAGCCAAGGAGTTGTATGTTGCAACTCAAGAATAAATTAGCATTTAGGCGTTTCAAGTTCATTTTTGTTATGAGATTAAGCTGACTATATGTTTAAATTAACTTGAATTTTTCTTAAACTTTATTGGAATTTAATTTATCGGAAAATCGTAACTAATCAATGAAGGTTTTAACTTTTGGAAATAAAAGGGATCAGCCTTTGTGTGCTCTACTGAGAAGAGATTGGGCAAAGGGTTGTGGGAAAACATCAAAGCTTGTTCAACTTTAAATCCCTGAAAAGACGAAGACGATGCTCTATGATATGTAATGTACGAGCATAAAAATATGTTTTGCTACACAAAGAATGAGATAAGTACCAAAGTGTGGATGTTCCAGATTACCAAGTTCAACTATTTGTTTCTAAAAAAAAATGAAGAGGAAGAAAGGTGTTATTGTCAGACTATGGATGGGAGAACCCTATGATTTCAGCGCATGTACGTACGAAACGGGCGAAGTCATTCAGGAAATAGAGTTATCATTGTGTCTCAGTTGGGTTTGTTTACACGAGTAACTTTCTTAAATGGTTATTTAAATTTTTAAATTCAAATCGCTTATTATAATAATTTACACCATTACGCAAGATAAAAACACGTTGCAGTAAGGACGAAATTTCACCCCCATTATTCTTCTCCCTGCCCCCTTCCAAGATGAATAGACTCCCCTTGGCACTGCCAAGCGGGTGCCTACCATCCGTGGTCTGACAATGCAGTCCATCTATTTTATTTTGGCGGCTGACCCATGGTAATAGGAGAGGATTATAGTGCCTGGCACGAAAGAAAAAGGAAACTGGCGCATGCGTAAATAAAGAAAACTCGTTCGACCAACCAGAAATGCACAGGAAACGAAGCATTACTTATTCTGCCATTCCCTTAGGAAAATGGGAGCTGAAACGAAACCGAAACATATCTGACACTCGATTAATTGACAGGTTAAATACGATACTCAGATTGTCTTGCTGTTCTCTTTTATTAATGTATTATTACTATATCCTTTAAAGAGTCAAAAACATTATAAATTCTGGTTATAACTTGACTTTTTATAGTTTTTCTTGAACAAACAGGTTTAGAGGCGAGAAAGAGGCCGCCATCTTTCAGAAACTCTGAATAAACACTGACATCTACAATCGATAAACACTTATATACTTTCCTTTTCTTTTGTGCTGGGCACTATAGTTCATAGCCCCTATACCCTTTAATTGATAGGGTTGGGTCCGTTGTTGCTTTGCATAATGCACAATGATTGATGCAATAACTATGTTTATTACGTTGCTAATGCCCTGCCCTACCCCATCCCCTATCCCACTGTCAACCCTACTACTGACCAATCGGAAACACGGGCCTCGAACCGAGGCTAACCATCTAACTACCTCCTCCCAAAAATATGTACAGTTTCTTTGTTTCTGTACAATCTGGCTGTGATGATGGTGGAAACCAAAACGCGTTAGCAACATAATAAACATAGTTATTGCATAACTGGAACAAAGCTCCTTAATTCATGCAGTGTTTTACTCCTGCTTTGACGTAATTCAGCTTCGGTACGCTTCTGGAAATTATATATCATACTGTTTCGCTTGGAAGACATATTTAATGTGCTGTGAATTATTACGACAGTGAATGAAATCGCTACTTGTAAAAAAAATAGGCGCTGGCAGTTGGAGGCTAGAGGCTAACGTGACTGGCTGAATTTCAACTATGACGTGTATCGTTCAGACAAGGTCATCTGCCTTCTTATAATAGACAGACTGTAGTGTTTCCAACTTAGCGGAATTTTGCTTAATCCGTTAAAATTTACATTAGAATAATAGAATCTCGCGGACCTTTAGTTTGGTTTTAGCCGGAAAATTTTTTTGAGTTGGTTACAGTTAAATGATATTAAATAGAAAATGGATGGAAAAATTCTGAGACCTGGATTCGAACCAGGAACCTTGACTGTCATGGTCGACGCCTCTACCAATTGGGCTATCGCAAATACTTGTACAGCCATGTTGTCACCAAGTGTCTTTTCCATCCATTTTCTATTTAATATCATTTATCTGATGTTTGGAATTAGCTCCAGTTTAATTTCTTTATTTCTTATTGGTGACTGGAGCTAACTCCAAACAAATCCTTGTAACCTGTGTGATGGGTTTGGAAAATTGTCCATGGTCGAAACTCTACTACGAGGGAAAGTCGCAAACGAAACCAGCTCGCATTTAACGTATTCATTTAGTTTTCAAACTTATCAATAGCGTGCTGCGATTAACGGGCGCAAAATGTAGTTTGCGCATGGCGAACTCAGATTAAACATGACTGAAAGAGTGTACATTTCGAGGAGCAGCATGCCGTTCTGAGATTTTTTTTAGGCAAAAGACGTTCCTGCAAACAGTGGCGAAGCGAAGGTAAATGGCACCTGGGGACATTGTGTTAATTTTTCGTCCCATCTAATATTTTGTTCTCGCCATCCTTCCCCTTAACAAGGCTGGCGCCCAGGACACCATGCTATAGTGGCTAACCTCCCCTTCTAGCCCCTCCTCGCTACGCCACTGCCTGCAAAGGATATTCATGTGTGTGATAAGTGTTTGTCGCGGAGAGCACTACACGACTGGGTTGAAAAATTCTCCCAAAGGACGCTTTGAAAATGTTGATGAAAAACTACGAGCGTTTTGCAAATGACGAGGAGGTAGAAAGTGACGTGTGCAACTGGCTCAGGTAGCAAAGCCCAGTTTTCTGTCGAGAAGTATTGAAGGACTAGAAGGTCGATGGGACAAATGCATCAACAAGGGCGGGGATTAAGTTGAGAAATAATATAACGTGCAAATCTAGCTGTGTTTCATATTCTTATCCCACTTAGTATATTTTAAATCCCATTTGTGACTTGCTGAGTTTCCCTCGTAATCAAGAATGGATAACACTTCTCCGACAGTCCCAGAGTAAATTTTTACTGAAATGGTAGGCTCCCTGATAGTGCATTAAATCACACTAAACTTGATGCTATGTAATGCTACAATTTTCATGTTTCTTAATCAGCGAAAAGACTTAAGTTCACAATTATATAAAGAAATGGGCCCGATGATGAAGTATAAACTACGGCGACCAGATTTTTATAGGGGCAACCTGGGACGCGCGGGTGGGGGGGTTTATCTCAAACGTTCAACAATGAACTCAAAGAGTTCGAAATACGTATATGCGGTATAAAATCCAGTTGTGGACAAGAGGTTGTCGTCTTATGATTATGATTAAAAAATTACGGTTTAAAAAACACGTGGTGTTCCTTACACAAAACAACTACAGCTATAAATCCCTTCCTCTCCTTAATCCCTATCCCTACTGGCATGACGTCATAGCTTAAGATGTGACGTAGCGCCTTGGCCTTCTTTCAGGGGGTGTTTGTATTAGGCACTAATATGGACTGATGTGATGTCATGCTGGGCAGTGTGACTTGGAAACAGAATGGAATGGGGCTTTAGTCGGAAGAAAAGCAGTTCTTCGGAAAACCTCCCAACCCGGGACATTTCCTGACCTTTCGGGGACGCCGGGACGGGTGATGCGAAAATAGGGACGGTCCCGGGTAAAGCGGGACGTCTGGTCAGCGTATATAAACACACATCTAGCAACAACGGCGCATCGTGAAAGCTCTCCTGATTTCATAGGCTGAATCATCCTAAATTTTTTACTTCCTGATAGCATTATCAGGGGCGGCTTGAGGGCAACTTAGTTCTAAAACAAGATCAATCTTTGCCGCTCCAAAATATATTTAGGACTTGTTTTTTGTTGTTTTCTCCAAAAGCCACTCCTTCTAAACTGTTAATTAAAATATTTTAAGTAAAAATAATGGTCATTACAACGATCGTGAATAGTGTTGATGCAAGAATCTCAGATGCTCTCATCCACGATGAAGATATAATATCTCCATCATGTTCTCAACAAACAAGCAATCAAAATACCGGACTCTTCGGGTCAAACCCGGAACACTGATGGTGAAAAAAAAAATTTTTAATGCAAAAAAAACTTTAAGAATATAAAAGAAATTTACATGAATTAATTTGATTTTAAAAAAGAATAATTTCCAAATACTAAATCCACATAAAAGATAACAATAGCCAAACTCGCTCTGAAAATTACCCTAGAAACGCCAGGACTGTTGTCTTCCACTGGGAAGAATCAAACTGAATTCAAAAGTAACCACCAAAAATTAAATTGGGTAACTGAGCATGCGCTATTAAAAATAGAGCCAACAATTTTGATAGGTGCTATTAGGAGAGGCATGGTTAAAGTGGAAAGAGAAATAGCGAGATACAATTTTATATTGGCCTCTCCCCATCACCTGGCAACAGCGTTTTGATATCTTCCAAATACAAACGCCTCGATTTTTTTGGTACAGTCAACCAAAGGAATAATCCACACGAGTTTAATACTTAATATTACATTTCATGCTAATGTGTTGTTTTAATAGCTTTTTTAATTATAATTATTTAAATTTAATAATCTTAATAATGTTAATTCTAAATGTAATATTAAATTATTAAAAATAAATTAATATTGAAACGGTAAAACTTAGAGTAAAATTCAAGTGTGGATTATTTCCCTTTGATGACTGTACCGTATTTTCGAGCGTTTAGTCTCCCCCCCCCCTCCTTTAGTCCGCATTTAATAAATTATGCTTTCCGAAAAAATTTTCACATAATCCGCATTTTACAGTGAATTTGAAATTTTAGCTAAGTAATTTCTTTTAATATAAATTGTATATGAATAATCTAATACCATTTGAGAGAGAAGGTTCTAAAGTTTACAAATACAGGTTATAAATGTTCAATGTATAAACCCTCCTGCTGCCCGGCAAACGTCTAAGAAATAAAGATGAACTAAATTGAATCGTCATTTTAAATAACCCTGTAAATGGGTTCTACTGTATTCTATTATTCTTAAAAAAAAATTTTTTTAAATGCCGAACTTTTTTAATATTATGTCCGTTAAATTTGCGCGAAGTCCGCCCCACGTATAGTCCGTTTTAGGTAAAAATTCAAAGCAAAAAACACGTTTAGTACGCGGACGAAACGCACGAAAATACGTTAATAAAAATAAAAACTTATCTGTCTATACCCTTCCATTAATATTTGAAGCAACTCAAGTACGTGATTTTACAATGTATGTTATTTTTCTCATTTTTTACACATACAGCATGCAGTATCTGCAAAATTTTCACAAAAAAGCTATATACAATTTAGATGTTTATTAGCATAATTTCAATTAAGATACAACCAAGTATTACAACTGAAAACAAAGAGAAGAGACATATAATTATTTTGAGCTTATAATGTTAACATATTTTTTAATAGTTTATTTTTGAAAAAGTGCTTATACTCGGAAGATTCATGCCAATCACTTCCATTGCCATGGAAACTGAACGACTCAGCCTTAAACTCATTCCAAAGTCACCCTTTATCCTATTCTCACAAAAACATTTATTTTTTAACTGATAGAAATTGAATGTCCATTAATTCGCTTTTCTTCGTAGATTCACAAGTATTTCTCTCGCTGTGCTCTGCAAAACCTTTCTTAGAGACATGGCAACTGTTAAGAAATAGAACAAAGGTTGAGGAAAATAGGCTACGTTAAAAATGATTGGTTGCGTTGGACATGTGACTATGCTTGCCCATCATTATAATCTTCTTATAATCTCCCGAGTATACATATATCAGATAGATACATTCTTACATGAATTTTCAATAGGCTTTTCCATAAACTCGTATGGTTTATCTTGCTCGCTTAGCTGCTTTTGCGCTTTATGCTTTAGCCTCCATCATCATCATCTGATCAGATTTCTAACTCGAGTGACCAACGGGGTTTGTGTCGACCTGGGGATGAATCTCCACGGGCTCAAATCCAGCTCTCGGCCAGCGTAAGCTGTGAGGCCACCATACCAACAAAAGCAAGATTTCCAATTTTTTTCACTGAAAAAAAACTGAAAAACCGCCCTTGTAAAACTAGTAAACTGTAAAAATGCGTGAACAGGATCCCGACTTAGAGTATATAGATAGGTTTTGAACAAAACAAAAAAGAATTTTCAAAATCCGATGAACGGATCACCAACAATCACAATTATTTGTAATTTACAAACAGCCACAGTGTACTGTATAAACAAGAAGTTAATCCTCCCGAGAAACTAGAAGGTATAGGAAAGTAGCGGAAGCCCTGTGAACATCTATTTTTAACTTTTTATCTCACTTTTTAACCCCCTCCCCAATTTTTTAAATCGGAAAATTGATTTTCTCGAACGTAGTAGTATTTAGAAAGTATAAAAGAGCTCTATCTTCTTTCGTTTCTCATCATTTCCGATGGAATGATATATGTTGCCATAGTTCTAAAGACCAAGTAACTGCCACCGCCACAATTCCGACCTCATTGGGACAATTTGGCCTAAACTTCATAGTGATGTTGATCTTGCTTCGAGGAATCTGTATATCGAATTTCAATCTTTATATGCATAAATACGCGTAGACCTTTTGGTCCCCTCTAAATTCCGACACCAGTGGGCCAAAACCAAACTAAATAGTGAAGGTTCACATGCCGGCAGTGATGCAGCTAGGCAAAATCAGCGTGGCGCAGCGCCATGCTGCCCCTTGCCCCGCCACGCTGCCTCTCGGCGCTGCACAAACGCAAGAAACTGAAACCAATAAATGCCAACAATGTGCGTCTTAAGTATTCATTGGAACTTATCATTGTGGCGTGAGTGATTTAAAGCCTAAACATTTTAATTAAACTGCTACGTACATTCATTTAAAATATTAACTAATGCATCAGTTTAGTTGGTAGCCGTGACGAGCTGTTTATCGTATTACTCCTTGTGCTTTTTTTATCCTCCATGCGTTGACAAGTCGAGCCTTTTGTATTCGTTGTGGTGGTTTCCTGTGGTCGCTTTACTGTCAAAACAAACAGCTTCGTCCGCGAGAAGAAGTATTCCTCAATAAGCTTTCATGTTAGTAAAATGTTGAGCTTTAATTTTAGCTTTAATAAAATGTTGAGGGATAATACAGATCAACTGTATAAGGTATAAAGTTTAAAAATCTTAATGCAATCATTATTAGCAATTTTATCCTGCAAAAATAGTGGACAAATTGTTGAAAAGTGTACTTTAAAAACTATTGAGGACTATACCACCAGATTATGTCTTTTCGTGGCATCACAAAGTAAGGAAGAGATTAGCCTAGAAGAAATTAGAAAGCCTTAACATGCCCTAATCGCATACAGATTCCGAAGTTAGCATTATGCCTTAAAAATATAAATGTAGGTCACTGAAATGCCCATGTACTTTTATTAATTTTAAAGTAAGAATTTAGCTGTATTCAGTGCCCCTTTCAGACATTCATTGCCCCTTTCAGATATTCAGTGCCCCATTGCCTTCGAGCGCGCCATACTACTCTTTGTTTTTGTAGCCATCACTGTCAAGCCCATAGTAAGCTACAATTCCGAAATTCAACCTTCAACCTCAAAACTTCTACAATAACGCTTTATTTAATATTAAGTAAGTGCAAGCCTTTGGAAATGATTATTAACAAGCCTTTTACCATTTGTTACTGAAGGCAGTTTTTAATTGACGGTTCAACCGGATGTAGCTTAATACGTTTTATAAACTTCCTTTAAAAATTTAAAAAAGCTTAACGTACATAGGCTTCTTTTAAAATTTAATTTCGATGACAATGTAATCCCGTAAAAAAAAATAATTCAAATTTCGAATTCTTAATAAAGACTAAAAAAAAAAAATAATAAATAAAAATATAAAAAAACAACTATTTTTGGGAACATATTTTTACTTTAAAAAGTGCACTTAAAAGTAAAAAAATAAGTAAAAATTAAAAAAAAAGGTCAAAAGTCTGGCGACGCGATTAGTACTAGCCTAAATTTTAAAATAAACTGAAAATGCTACGTAATAAAATAAAAAAGTGCACTAAAAAAATTGAATTTTTGAAATTCTGACTTCGGATTCTTAAAGACCATCAAAAAGTAGAATAGGCCTCGTACACCTTAGCTTTCGTCGCGACTCTGCGCCACTAAGCGGCAGTTTCCGGCAATAGTCCTGTGAGACGCTGAGACTATCAGCATTGGGCGAAGGGCGATTTCGTTCTCATCACAACAATCCAGTAGTCAATCCACGTTTTCTTTTATTAATTAGAATTTTGTTAGTTGCCATGCTATTATTGCCGTATGAGTAATAAAAATTGCTCTGTTATGGGCTGTAGCAATACCTACAAAAATACGCTTGTTTTCTAATGCCGTGTCTGACGATCGAGATGCTTCCTCATATTGACAGTATCGTTCATGTTTGTTGTGCGCTAGCAAACCTTAAGAGTCCCATTATACAGGAAAAGCAGATCTGAGTCTGTGGAAACATATGTTTTCCTTCTGAATAATAATTTAAAATTTCTTTTCATACAACATGATCTAGAGTTACGATGCTTCGAAGCAAAAATTTGTAATTCACCGCTTCCATCGTTGTTTCTGAGACGCATCGTAATTCTCAGATCATGAAGTTTTTTTTCCCCCTGAGTGGATGCCCCCTTACCGTGGGTCAGGGGTTTGGGTGCTTCAGGGATTCTATGAGCCACGGTGGAGATATAGCTATATCTCCACCGTGCTGTGAGCTATGCTGGTTGTAGCACTGCTACTTTAGGGTCACTCTTACCAGAAAGGTCATGGTTAAGAAGTGAGACAAAGAGTATACAAACAAACATACAGGTATTGGACATTGAAACTGAAACACCTTCGAAAATAGCACTGGATACCCCCAGGGCTGAATAGAACCTTCTGCTAGGTAATTAATCGTATGCATATCAATGAATCACGTGTCAGAGGTCTTGGTAGTCACTCCAGTAGAAAAGTTCGATAGTAAGCTTCAAATTGTCTGTGCAGAGCGCTATAATGGGAGACATATCCGACTTCAAAAGAGGGCAGATTGTTGGGGCGCGTCTAGCAGGTGCATCTGTGTCCAAAACTGCCACACTTTGTGATGTCTCACGTGCTACAGTATCCAGGGTGATGTGTGCATATGAACAAGAAGGACGAACCACGTCCAGGAGGAGCAACTGCAGGGGAAAACGGAAGTTGTCGGAAAGAGACGTCAGGACATTGACCAGGATTGTTGCACGAAAGCGGAAAACCACCGCAGCAGAAATCACCGCAGAAATGAATACACACCTCCAGGAACCTGTGTGCACGAAGACAATCCGTCGTTACCTGCATAAATCCAACATCCATGGCAGGGTTGCTATACCGAAGCCTTTCATCAGTAGTACAAATGCCTCCAAGCGGGTTCAGTGGTGCCGGACGCATAAAACCTGGACGTTGGATGACCTCAAACGCGTCATATTCTCGGACGAGTCCAACTACACTGTCTTCCAAACAACAGGGAGGGTATTCGTCTGGAGGAGCCCCTCTGATGCCTACAACCCAGACTGCTTGGCACCCATAGTCAAACACGGAGGTGGATCAGTAATGGTTTGGGGTGCAAACTGTGCAGGACCTCTACCGATCCTTCCCAAGACGTGTTACTGCTGTGCTGGCTGCCCACGGTGCCCCAACACCTTATTAAATAAAGATTTTGGATTTCTACCAGGTGTTTCAGTTTCTATATCCAATACCTGTATCTCATGTTGTCGACGAATGAGAGAAAGTGTGAGTTTTTTTTTTTGATTTTTTCATACATTGTATGAAAAGAAATTTAAAATTATTATTCAGTGTGATTTTATCCCAACGTATCTTATTTACCGTACTATATATTTTTTTTAATTGGCTAACAGACTAATAGATTATGAACTATTTTTGTAACCGTCTCAGCTTCTCTTTTTAATGGTTTCACAGTTTTTACAAATGTTGAGATATAGTGTGATTCCTCCTTAACATAAATGCCAAAATAAAGAATTTTTTTTATTTATTGATTTGTAATTTTGCAAGCAACAGGCTATGACAGCCTAATAACAGCTTACAAGAATAAAAATTTTAAATAGTAGAATATAAAAAAGAATAAATATAATAATATTAAATATAAACAAGGAAAATGGTCAGAAGATAAATGTAACATTTAAAAATGATTTTTAACATAGTGATTATAATTTTAAAAAATATAAATCAATAAAAATTGTAAATCATACAGTAATACAAAGAATAAACGTAAAAATATTCATCATCAATTCTCTGAAGAATTGTGTATGAAAAATTGGCAAGAAGCCGCATCGTAACACTACATTGCAATCCATTTTACTATTTGCTATTAGTACATTCAGCCTCTCTCTCCCACGAGAACTTACAAATTCGCCGCTATGAGCGCTGAAACTAGAAAAACAGTGCTGCCATCTGAGAGGCGTAGAGGCGTATTAGAATGTCTGCAAGATCCACTCTCTTATCTCTTTGTCTTCATCCATAAAATTGGGTTCAAAACTTAAAGTTCCACATTTTCAAGGCCTCTATCTCCTAAACGGTTGGGTCAATTGAAAAAACACCAAGAATAAAACATTTCTCGAATATTGTGTACAATCTGAATATACCATTAAAAATAGGGGTTCCTATTTAAGATTACAATCAGAGGGGGGGGGCTAATTTTTTGGCTAATGAATTTCCCCCGCGAAGTAATTCACTTTTGATTTTGGACATTTTTTCGTACAATGCTTTGTTTTCGAGATATTTCCATGTCTACACGTTAATTGGACCACCCTGTATATTATTATACAGATAGCTTAGGTTTACGACTCTCTAAGGGCTCTTTACGTCTTGGTTTAGCTGTTTTTGTTTTGTTTTTTTCCTTTGTTTTTAGTAACTCCATACTTGGGCCTCAGCCTGTTGGGGGCAATTCTTCTTGAGATGTCGTACATTATTATTATTATTATTATTATTATTATTATTATTATTATTATTTAATTTCATTATTGGCGAAATATAACATTAAATTTAAATGATAAATGAAAAACTAAGCCAAGAGTCTACAGTAAACAATGGCTTAATTGGTCAGAGCGATTAGCGTAAGGTTGCTGGTTCGATCCCAAGTTGTGGAATTTTTTCTTTTCTTTTCTATTCTCATTTATAATTTATTTAAACGCCATAACTCAGTTGTGTAATAACACCATTAAACATCTGAATCAGATGATCTAATGTATGGCGTTTAAATAAATCCTATCAGGCTATTCTTTAATAAATTTAATATATATAATAAATTTAACGGGATAACGCAAAGCGGCATTTAGAATCCTTTTGCGATCGTTAAAAATTTTTAACATTCTTGCGATACCGTGTCGTTTAATCGTGTTGGATAATATAATCGATTATATTAATCATCCCATTGGCTCTTTTTCATGACCGTTGCTCTCATTTAAGGACTCTCCTTACCAAACGTTTCTCAAAATTATTCCTGTTGCATGTGCAACCATTATAATACAAATTAAAAAACGAAGGAAGGCTACAGCTGAAATGAGTGAACCTTATGTCGTAAAAATACTTATTGTTCTATAAAAATCCATCTATTTATATTTACAAACTCTAAGACCTAACATGTTTAAATATTTTTAAACTATACAGGGTGAATACAAAAGTCTGTTTTTTTTTGTTTTGTTTGTTTTTTTATGCTGAACAAGTTTGCAATTGGGTTTTTTTCTCTATCCCTTACGGTTTTTGAGATAAATTTTGAATGTGTCCTAATTTGCATATTTGGGATAATGAAAAGTGCACCATGGGATAGGCCACCCACAACTTCCTATTCATTGGATTCATCAAAATTGACATATCTGCTTCGGTTCAAAAAATAAAAGGGAGGTTCAGACTTTTGTATTCACCCTGTATATTTACTTGTATAGTGCAAATCAATGGCTCTGACATATGTTTTCATTTTCCCTTATTAAAATGTCTACAGCAATTCAACCATGTATTGTGAAGCGTCTATTCATTTCGTTAAGAAATACAATACTATGACCAATCCATAATCAGAAATATTTTTATATTTGCGGTGTAAGACCATGTGAAGGAATGTACGAAGCTTTCCCGTAATAAGAACAAAAAATATTTAAATAAGGAAAAAATATGCTTTTATTAAACCAGGAACACACAAAGGCAACAACTAATATTATTAGAGATTATTTCATTTAAAATAATATTTAGGAATTTTTTTTATTTAAACACTACTTAAATTTTTCGTAGTTGTTCTTATAAAATGTAACTTGCTCTTCTCGAGGATGGGATCGTAAATCCCATTATTTTTAAGTTATATTCGCAAACTGTAACGAATGTTGGAATTCCTAAAATTTGAACGTCCAAAGCTTGAATATCTCAGTAAAATGGGAGGACGATTCCAATCTCTAACATTCTACACATTATGGCATTCTTTCATGGCTTGTCATTTTTTAATTACCTGACCGATTTTGGTTTTTACATCTAATTTATTGGCCAGCACCAGTGCTTTTAGCGCTCACCTGCACTTTGGCGGTTTTGAATCCCCGTTTGCGCCAGTCCAATATATGAACACGATCTAAATTTCAGTTATTGATAAAATCTTCATTCTTTTTGATAACCGAAAAAGCGTTAGCCTCATTTGCAGGCGCCATTTCATGTTCTTGTCACGTGATTATAGGTTTCCAAATTCCCCATTTCGTGTGAAATATCACGTCGTTATTTCTCAGATATCATTGGAAATATCAGATGATTATACAAAAGCACTAATTATTAACCATTTATTGAAATTTTCTGTATTTATTTTGACATAAGGAATTACATTTTTTTTGGTACACCATTCAATGTTTTTATCACTTTTCTCACTTACTGAATCAAATCCACATTTATGACATTAGTGTAGTTTGTCACACATATATTACATTGTATGGTGAATGAGGGTAAATATTAGAGCTAAAATAAAAATGCTTGAATCCAGATTTATAAGTAAAATTCTATAAATTGTATCAAAATTTATGCCCCCCCCCCCTTCCCATCAGCTGCCATTTCGTGTTTGGGCAATGGTCATGATTAAAACACTAATACATGTATGTTCCTAATAAAATGTTTTTTTATTTCATTTAAAAAATTAAACTCCAATTTTAAATGCTATTTGTTTCCTGTTTCAAATCTCAAGAAGTTACAAGTTGAGATTATTATTTAAAATAAAATAAACACTGCTATTTCAATAAGCCGCCATTTCGTGATAGTTTCTGTCGCCATTTCCTTACTACATAAGCAAAAATACGGAGATTATCGCGTTAACTGATTAACGATCGTTGAAAACAAGCTGGACATACATAAAATAGCACAATTAAGCATTGTATCACGATGAACAACTAGTAAATAAGTAAAAGCTGATGGCATGAGGTTTATTTTTTTTTCACGAATCTGACTAGGGTAGGACAACACCCCCAAATAAAGCCTTAATTGTTATATCATTTTTTATATTTTAGATCATGTTTATCGAGTTATCCGAAAATCTACCAAGTTTTTTCCCTTGTATATTGCCGGGGGGGGGGGGGGGATTCTTTTAAAGTTTTCTAAGATTAAATTTAAGAATTACTGAATAAATTTTGGATAATTTTCACAGGTAACTTCAGTCTTAAGGCTCCATTACCAATTTAATTCGGTAAATTAATATTAAAATTTTATTTTTAAAAAAGACCCCCTCCCCCCAATAAGAAAAAATAACCCTTTAGTAAATTCAAAAGGCAGGACTGATTACAGTTATTTTTAAGATAATTCGACAAAAATGACGTACTAATTAAATTAAAAAATGAGATAAATATTAAGGAGCTTTGGGGGTCTTGTCCTCTTTTGTGCTTTTACCTGGGTGATTTTTTCCCCTCCTTTCACTTTAAAAGTGGGTGTTTTTACACCTGCGGGTGGGGTCCACTGGGGGTTTTGGCTGGATCCCCTTGAGTTTTGAGGTGTGACCTTCCAGGGTCTCCATTTCATAAAATAAAACAACCACAGAAAGTATGAAATATATTTCATTATATGTTTTCATTTTTCTATTTATGTATCCTCCTTGTGAAACTCAATATTTCATACATGATATTTAAAATTTATGTTATTAGTGTACTTTGTTGTGTTTATGTGTAAAATGACAATAGTCTTTATTATTTTATGCTCAATTAGAACTTATGAGTATCGAATAGAATTTAAAACTTATTTTATGGTAATTTCAAAATCGAGGTTTATGCATCATATAAAAATTGCCTGTTGAGTAAACTCTCTCCATTGGCTACCATTTTGTGATCATTCTTGTCGCCATTTCGTGTCTTTATCACGTGACTGTGTAAATAATACAGAAAAAATGAGATAAAAGTTGTACAATTATTGTTGAAATCTTAGTTTCTTTTTTTAAACTAGGCTAGTATAAAAATACATTTATTATGCGTTACTTAGCTAATAAATAGTAATAGGTGTAAAGAATATAGTGCCTGGATTTTATTTTTATGAATCCAACCAAACTGACAAAGAATCATCAACATTTGGTCGCGTGTTACCGGGAAAACAAGTTCTTTTATAAGAACAATTAAAGGAAACAAATTCATATTTATGTGCAACAATGTTTCTATATCGATTTCAATGTGGATAAATGCATATAAAAATTGTATTTATTATGAAACTGGCGCTGCTAAACAGCTCACAATAACTATTCGTGAAGGTTGTGAATTACGCCTACGTCACCTATTTGGTGGCCTTACTTGGTTAAGCTGATTAAAAAAAAAAAATTAAACTATTCACACCGAGTTCCTTTCAGAGCCGTAGTATCACTCCGCCATTTCTTCAGAGAAGAAGAACTTCTTTTTCCCTGATTGCGTGTTGGTGTTTCGTGGTATTGCAATCGACAGAGACGGGTGTTATTTGATGAACAGATTTTGTTGTTTTATGAAAGAAAAAAAAAGCAGTTTCATTCGAATTAAGGTATGTATAACAAAAGTTTATTAAAAACACTATAATAATGCCAGTATAAGATTTCCCTATAATTTCTTAGAGAAATTATTTCGTTTTTATTTTTAGCAGTGTGATGGAGTCACACTGCTCGTTTTGCATTCCTGCCTTTGTTATGTAGGGCATTAGTGTACATTTGGAAAAGTTGGCTGTTTACGAATACTGTGTAATAAATATACAATAATCGTGGGCATAAAGGCTTTACGACTCTGAAAAGTCTTAATCTTGAATTATTTATTTATTTATACATTATTACAACTGCATGGAAAGAGAGTATTATCCTTTTCTGCGTACTTTCAAATCAACTTGTTACTATATTAAAACATATACATAAATGTATGGACATGTAATTTAATGTTCTTAATGCATATAGATTATAACGTAAGAGATATTAATAGAAATTTTGATAGTTTATTTACATATTTAAAGAAATTCTGTATTTACTCCATTTCCAAAATTTCATTTGCAATTTTTATGTTACTTGGCATTAAAATTTAACAGTTATTAAAAGTAATCAGTTTAAATGCTAAATTAAAAGTTAAATGGTAAAACTGTAACATAACAAGGTGTAAGATGAAGATAACAGATCAGAAATCATAATGAGGGCTTGCATTTCAGTCTTTGATGACCTCGAAGGAAATACATGAACATTCATGATGGCGGCGTCTCACTTGCTTCGTACACAGTAAGGAAAGAAAAACATGTTTGAACTTATGTTAAAAATTACATTAAAATTGAACGAATATCGAAATATATTTTTACCATAAATAAAAGTGCTTTACTAAGATTTCAGTTTTGTGTTTTTATTTAAATAATTTGCTTATCGTATGTTTATTACACAGTTTCAATGGGAGGAATGCAGTAGAGATTCGAGTCAGTAGTAGAAAAACGAAATCATTTCTTAGAAATGGAAGCATTTTATATTCAGGCATACATTAAACTTTTGTTATATCTACCTCTGTTTTGAATGGAAAGTGTACTAAGAATAAGATTTGTTCGTCAAATGGGATCCGTAATTATTGGTATTTTTTTGATCCTGTGGTTTGCATTATCACGTGACATTATCACGGAACGGTGCATGGAGAATTCTCAAAATTATATCAGGGAAAGGGACTGACTAGTGACAGGTTATTAATTACCTTTGTTAATAGCTAATATGTGTGTAACAAATATGCTCTTTATTATTGATCAGGTGCATATACTTTTAAATAATGTCTGGCTTCTCTATAAACACTTTAATCAACATTTTTCAGTAGTAAGTACTCATTATTAATTTAGATAAGTGATAAAGACACGAAATTAGGGATGCCAGGGAGGGTGGTGCTATTTAATTTAGTAAAGTTTACCTAAATTCATTTTACCAAGAGTGGACATTACCAAGATTAAGTTTGTTTCTGCTTGTAATAGAGAAAATTTTATCTGTATTTTAAAAGTTTTATGCGTAATTCTTAAATTAATTATTGTTTGTGTTAGCGATAATCTCTAATTTCTTTTGTTTGTTTTCTATGGGGTTAAACAATAGAATTTTTACAATGAATTCAAGAGCAAAAATTGATCACATATAGGAAATTAACTTATCTTCTGGATATACTGATTACTAATCATAAACCTAAAGAAACAAAGATTAATTTAAAATAGAATTAATTAATTTTAGGTAGAAAAGATAACCTGATTGATATGTCAGGAAGAACCTAAAAAAAAGGGTGAAGAAACCAGAAAGCGGGTAGTCAGTCCCTGTCCCTCCTTTAACAAAATGGTGAAAATGTCAAAAAGAGCTGATGTTAGTATTGATTAAGATTACTCTAAAAATCTTAAACGCCTTTGCGATTCAATTTTATGTTTTTAACTTGTATGCTTGTATATGTTATAAAAATTACTTCGGCTCTTTTTGAGAATATTTTCTATCTCCTTATCAGATAACCTTTCAACATTAACCTATAGATTTAATAACATACAAATTTTGGAAATTTAGAAACCAAAGAAGTTGAAAGTTTATGCTGAAATCTATGGTTGGATTTGGTCATATTGTACTTGGTTATCTTCTAAAAAATATCAATTTCTATTCCATCATATCATGCAACGGTAATGCAATGGGAAATTAGTTAACCTAAGTGGAACTTTTACTTTGGAATCTATTAAATGTACTACAACGGTTCTCGACCAATGGGTTGCGTGCCACACTAATGATACAGGGTAAATTATTTGATTGAATCATCTTGATTAATGGACTTTTTTAATCTCAGTAGGAATATAGTACGTATTTTAAAGATTCTTATTGAAAATTTTTAACTTTGAATTTAGTGGATCACATTAAAAAGGTTGAGAATCGCTGTAGTTCAGCATTAGTATAAAATCATTTCTATTTTGATATGATTTCTATTCTTTCATATCGCAACTACGGATGAAAATATTTACTTAAAAAAAAAGTTTTACAATAATGTTCTCTAAAGATAGTCACAGAATTTAGGAGTATGGGGAGAGGGGATACATGGTCTGCATCACTGATAGTTTGAGAAATACTGTTTTAGATTATTCTGTACGTAAAGTAACTACTGAATAGATTATCAATAGAAATACTAAAATTATTATCCATAGATTTTTTTCTGAGATAACTTTTAAGGAGAATTTTATGTAAACTTAAATTAAAGTAATCTTAAAGTTTCTTGGAATCAACCATAAGTTCTTTTAAATTAATATTTAAAAGTGTATTAAGTATCAATTAGAATGTTTAGAAAAGAGGAGGGGATTAGAATAGGTTAGTTAAAAGTAAGAGTTAATATTTTTTCTTTAAGAACATGTACTTCTGTGATAAGTTCATGTTAACGGGCTAATTTGAATAGTGGGCAAGCAATACAGTTTTGGGAAAATGGTATTAAGAACTTTTTTTTTTGAAAATCAAATCGTGGAAATTTCGTTTATGGATAATTGGTTAACAATCAAAGATCCCGAGAAGGACGTTTGCATGGAACGATGCTGTTAACGACCTCACCGTGACGAAATCGAGACGCCTAGCACCGTTCGGACCACAGACGGCAGATGACTATTCTGAAACCAGACGATTAACGCACGCCCAAACATGTTCAACATTTGGTGGAATTAATGCCGCAATGAGTTGAGAAGAGAAAAGGAAAAATTTCCCGACCTGGTCTCGAACAAGGACCATGGGTATCGCGAATTTTTTTCCTTCTTTTTTTCCACTGTAATTATTATCACTAAATTATCAGAGTATTTCCTTAAGAATATCATGTTCTCCTTCAACATACATATTTTATATAAAAACGTATTAACAAATAAATAAATGAGTCTGGCCATTTATTATTGTCTCTTCTCAATAGTGGCATTAAATTCCATAAAATGTTGTCATAGGGGTGTGTGGCCCATTGCTGCAACAAGATCGAAGTGGACGATACCAGGAGAAGAGGAGCGAGATCACCAGTGCTGCTTTACACCAACGTGGGCGCTACAGTCTTTTATATAGATTCAAGGAACGGATATTTATAAGAGAAAAGGACGAGACACAAAAACCCTGGAATGCAATAAATAGTTAATAAATACAACTGAAAAATAAAACAAATTTTATTTTTCAGTTGTATTTATTAACTATATAGATTCAAGCACATACAGACGATGAGATTAAGAGACTAGAGACTTTAGGGAGGGCGAACGCTTTACCTTAAACATTGCTCATATTTTCAATGCATGAATATTAGTATGCAAATATTTTGGATTGCTGGATTTAATGTAGCGGAAACGAAGAACATTTTCTTTTGGAAATTGGTCACTTTGTATAACGCATAATCCCAATACCATGATATGAAATGCAGCTTAGTTGCTTGTAAGGCATCCTATTAAACATGATGGTTAGGTATATCGTGTACGTTACGTTTCTTAAATTTTATAACCCATTCTGCAGAGCTGACATCTAAATACAATTTTATGAGAATTTACCGAATTCTTAGATTTGATTTTAATATGCACTTATTATTGATGGATGTTCACAAAAGATTTCGTAAGGAGGCGTAACGCTGATTAGGACCGGTAACTTCTATCCTACGATATTCGCCTTCCTTTGAAATGCATTTAAACTGTAAATAGTGTTCTGAAATGCTGGGGTCAGTTGGAACGTACAGTAGAACCTCGATAAATCGAATTCCTCCCTAATTCGAAGTTTCAGTCCATTCTAGTCCCTTCTGCTCCAGGGAACCTCTATAATTCGAAGTAATAGAACTTCCACAAATCGAATTTTTTGGAGGAAAGTTATCCTTATTTCTTCCCCATTAGAAGTTTTCACAAGCAGTTCTGATTGTCTTTACAAACGCACTCTATTCCAATTGGCCAAATAATTTGCACTATAAATTGAATAATCAAAATAATCGTAATCAAAAGTTATCCGTTGCTTCCGGAATCCGTTGATTCGAAGTTCAACTGTACATTTGTCTCAATTCTTGGGAATACATTTAGGCTGTTCGCGAGATATTGTAATTTAAAGATTTAATTTTCCTAGTGTCTCCACGATTGCCATTTACATTCCTTAGTAGGCTATATAGAAATTACAATTTACGAGTAAAAGTACAAAGCAACATTCTCTTTGGCAGGGGTCCCCACGTGGAACAATTCTCAATAGCAATCTGATTGAATTTAAATTTAGTAAAAAAATTCTAAGTGGTCTAATCTTACTCTTAATAAATACGTTGAAAATTAAGTTTTGACAGTATATTATTTTTCACATATCTTATGTTTTTTAAATTTTTGAATGACCGATATCTTCGGAAGGGAAGTAAAGCCGTTGGTCCCGTGTAGTCGTTTGCCGGCTGCACGTTAAAGAACCCTTGCGAGGCAAAATTTGCGGCCCCTATAACGCCGTCCTGAAATGACCATGGCAGTTGAAAAGGACGTTAATACCAAACAAACCAAACCGAATGACCGATAACTAGATCAGGTTATAATAGTACACAAACTATATAATTTGAAACTCATTATAACCGAACCAATTTTGATATTATATAGCAAGATTAGTAGAATAATGTCAGCATGCGGAATAACATTGTAAAACACGACACACTACCGAAAGATGGCTGATCTCCTGCTATATGTTTTAGTATGGCCGTGAGGTGACACTGCTAATAAAGCCAAAAACTAAGAGGACTTCCTTGGTCGATTCTCTTTGAGCTTGATAGGTCTCTCGATAACTGGCATGGTAATATGAAGTGTGCAGTTTTCTTATTGCGATTGATTTGCGAATGTTAAATTTTAATAAAAATTATTTCGTTTCTGCAAATAAGATAAAAAATGTACTTTTAAGGCTTTTACAAGAAACGAAAAGTGCATAATGTTATAGGAACAATGCTCGATCAAATCATATGACATTTCCAAACCAGTGAACGACGTTTTTACGATGTCTTCCCTATAATGCATGCTTGAAGTCAGGGTAGCTACCACGGTTACAATTGGTTCAGTCGAACTAGGGTCCGGATTTCGTGTTTTGGATAGGGTCAGGGAGCCTGTCTGTCAAAATTCGAACCATAGTCCGTTAAATTTTGCTACGCCACTGTTTGAAGTATAAGCAGTTACTGTTATTGTAAAGTTAAACAATCCCTATAAAAAAGTGAAGAGTAATAGCTGACATCATGACCATCTTCCCTTATGAACAAAAGTTGAGATTTCTGTTTTTTTTGATAACACCTGATTTCTGTTTTTTTTTGTATATTCAGTCATTGCAATTTGAAAGTTCAGGAATTTTTGGCAGTTTCCTGCTAAAGATAGAATAAAATGATAGTTGCATCGTCTATTTAAGTGCATTCTCGCGTAGATTTTCCAATTTTTATCTTATTATAGCTCATTAACAAAATAGCACTAGATAAATTGTAGCACCTGAGGCAAGTCGTTATCGACTTTGGGTCAGAAAAAATGTATTAAAACGTGTGCAAAAAAAGGATACCAGCAGGCAAAAAAATAATATGCCCATTGAATTTATACATCAATTTCGATGCATATGGTAATGAGTAATATGTGTTAAATTATTAATCTTTCTCGTTAAGTCATTTTTTAATGACTATCTTTTCCACACTTCTTTTATCTTTTTGATGTTGACGATGTTAAATAAGTATTGGATCTATTTGAAATTTAACTTAGCAGGGGATCAGCCCGTTGAGGCTTTGCTTGGTCTTCCAAGTTTGCTTAGTAAAGGGACAATGCCCTCTGAATCTTCAGTGGGAGTCGAACCCGTGACCCGCCGTTCTCAAGGGCGACACAAGACTGAACTTGCCCGGGTGGCTTAAAGGGTTTGGTGTTGGGCCTAGAAGCGAATTTTCGTGGGTTTGCATCCTGTCTGGCTAGCTATCAGGTTCAAGTTTTGAGTTAAGTAAGAAGAACCAAATGAAGTTCTCTAGTTAACGAGCATTATCAGTTGAAACGCATTTGTCTTCTGCCAGTTACCATTTTTTTAAGCCAAAAAATCAGTTTTGCAAATGTCGTTACAAATTAGTCTTTGCTTGTAAATGCTTTGACTGTATGAGGTCACTTGTAAAGGACAATTGACATGGATTTTGACTTGTTTGATTTTATGGTGTCAGTACTAGTAAATTGAAAACGGGGAAAAAGTACCTGCAGAGTTTAGTAACGCACCCAAGATGAAATCTTGGGAGAGGTTCAACCTGGAGGAGAGAGTTGATATGCACAACAAACCCCCCTCCCCCGCCTGTCCACGGTTTTTAGAAACAGGCATTAGAAATGTGCTAGTTTGCTTGTCTTTAGTACAATTCTATGTTTAAACCTTCGATATTGCACAGCACAATTTCATTTGTTAACGACCCAAAAGTTGAATTTCAATACAGAAGGTTGATTACGATCTATGGTAACGAAGAGAAAGTTTACGAAAAAAACCTCTTTCTCCACCAATGATTGTTTTCTATTAGGTGATCCAGGTTGTGGACCCTACACCGTATCTTCTACTGTAGAAGTGATGTCTGCAGAACGGCAAGGCAGGCTTTCCAGAGACCCTCATTGGTTGTTGGATGGCATCGAGCAAGGGCGCGTTTCAATAATCCAAATCCACAAATATCCATCGGGAATGTATCTGGTGACTTGACAGCGATATCATGAAAGGATATAACATGAAGTCTAGTTTTATCTTCAAAATTCAACATAAACTGAACGGTCGAGTTAGATGTATGGCTGGAGGGTTTTGTCTTGATTCGCGGACTTCCTCGTGGGAAATTAGACTGAGAACAAGGTGCTGATAGTAAAGGGAGTTAACCTTAGCATTCCTGTCCACTTTTCTGATTGTGAGCTTGACGTTGTACGAGTATCCAGCAATTTCCATAAATCCTTTTGGAAAACTTTCCTTACATTCTTTGGACCACTTCTGATGTGACTTCTCTCCACGTGAATGGTAGAAAATCGTTGAGGTAGACCTAGGTTTCATCCATGGCTGTATCCAGGGAGAGGGGCTGAAAGGGCTGCAGCCCCCCCCCCCCGAAATTGATCACCATCCCAACTAATTCTGTTCCTTGGAGACCCCCCCCCCAACGAAATAAAATTCTGGGTACAGTCTTGGCTTCATCCAAAGTGACAACGTACTTCCATCGTTGTGCTGCGAGGTAACTCTCATATAGCCTCCGACAGTTTGTGCGACGTGTTGTGGCAGCAGCTTATGAACACGATTCTTGTGACATTTTTTCAGCCGAAAATCGTTGTTTATTATTTTATTTACGGTATCCAGCCCCTCTTGGGGTTGTTGGATTTTCACTCTAGAAAAGCTGCCTGACCTTTCTAATGACCTGTGGTATTTAGCTGGTGGGAACTCGACTATTTTGCTGCTTCTGGCCAGTTGTAATTAACCCTTCCCGGGATTTTCGTTTTCCATTCAGCACTGCTATGTCTTTCTTTGAAACGGAGGAATTTCGTGTTTTACATGCGCTAATTAAAGCAGAATAGCTGTAATTAGTGTCGGAAAGGGCAGTAATGTACCTTTCCCAGTAAGCTCCGATGTATGGAGACATTTTTTCATGATATTTACTGTTTTCGAATGAAATGTAACAATGTGGATGTAATAGCACAATTTCACGTGTTTTCTGTCATGCGCACGTGCACGTGACCCGCAGCATTCACGCAATAAATCATTACCAAAGATCGTAATCAACCTTCTGTACAAGCAATCCTGCACTCTCGGCCATGATTTGCCAATCAATATAGCGTCTTCTGCAGACTACTTTAATGTGACGTCACGAGACAGCTCTCCATAATTACGAATTATACATAATTCACACTCATGCACTCTCAACAATTAAGTTACATGGTTCAGATAGGGTGTAATCGTGACCACCGAGAGAGAAGGCCTCCGCAATGAAACTGAATACATTATTGCATCACATAGATAGTGCATTGTTATTCGTATTTCTACCAATAATAAGCCTTGAATTTGCACTATCTATGATGATGTAACAATGTATTCAGTTTCATTGCGGAGGCCTTCTCTCTCGGTGGTTACGGTGTAACCCCTGTTCTCCCAGTTACAGTTACCAAAATTAAATTTACCATAAATCTAATGTATTCTACAGACTTTTTCATAAAAGACCAACGAAACGAACCAATCAGAATTGGCTGCTTATCGCTTAGTTACTCCGTTAATTGCTTCATGCTTTAGCGCTACACAAATTTCAATAAATGTTCCTTTACATAGAGTACATTATATATTTGTAAACTTTCTAATTTGTTTCCTTAATGTAGAAGTTTACAAACAATAAGGATTAGAATTAAAACATTAGAATTAGCTCTCTTTCTAATGTTAGGAGAAAGTAATGAATCACCTGTACTTGCATCTGATTGGTTTCCACTCTGACCCGCACAAAGGTCAACAAAGGTCTACTTTTATGAAAAATAGTATAGTTGCGTTTTCTTTCGGTGTTAGAGGGCCATAGCCAATGCCCCCCCCCCCCACCAGTAAATTACCTTCTTGACGTTTGGCCGACCACTCACTAATTGTGGTGACCTATGTATTCGTTTTCCCAACTAAACGTTTGTATGTACACTCGGGTGCAAAAAGTTTTAGATTTAAGTCATAGTTGAGCACGTGAATAGCACATCCCAAGCGTATACCTGCTACCCTATTTTCATTCAGAAGGGACAGGTCCAGTCTAATCTGCCTTGACTCACGGTAAAAATACCTGATTTTGCAACCGATCAAGCCCAGTTCCTACGGAGCAGCTAAAAACCTTTTTACACCCGACAGTCGGACTGTACGTATGTGATCAATGTTGTGCAGGTAACTCCGAAATCGCAAATAGCAGAAGCTGATAAAATTAATACATTCTTAGAAGATACCTTAAATTGTGCCTTTTTTGGCAATACGTTAAGTCCTTTTGGAGATATTAATTTTTTAAGTCCTATAGCATTCATACCAGCGAACTAAATTCAATAAATTCGACAGGTACGGACTCCTCTCATTGAAACGAATAATTTTTGTAAATAAGTTGTTTGGCTCTGATGAATAATGTTTTTTAGTTATTAATGAACCTCCACCCCCAAAGGTCCCATCCCTAACAGAAAAAAATATATATACCTTGACGTATTTTTTCTGAGAATTAGTTAAACCTTTTAAGAGTTATTGATTTTTTTTCTAAAAAAAATGGTTGTAACATTTATACCAGCAAACAAAAATCAACAAAATCGACATATAGGGTGAAGAAACCTAATTTGGTGATTTACTTAAGTTGGTGCTAACAACTTTCATTTCTGCTACTCAAAGAATGGCGAAATTGGCAGTTAAAAACGTTGTGGACAAAACTAGGAATACTGCGCCATCTGTCGTCAAACTCGGGAAGTTTTGGCACGCCATATAAGTTGATTCTAACGGGCGGCCAGTAAAAATGACATCTCTTAAATTATTATGTTAATTTGTGTAATTGATATTATTATTAAGACATTTAATCCCATTATATAATTTATACATTAATATTAGAACGCTTTTTAATCACTTTTAATCACTCAGCAAAAGAATGCCATCGTTCGCGGATTTTTCTTTCTTTGGGAAAACGATAGATGTCTAAATCGCTGTTTTGGCTCCTTCTTGAGCAGAGAGGAACTAAACAATTTCACATCTTAAATGTGTTATAAACACTGGGCTTATACAAAGCGATTTTATTCCATCCCTACGTTGGAACCATGTTAAATCCCGAAGCGAGAAGACTTGTTTGGAACCAAATCGAGTCACGTGACTGAAGAATTCCAAGGACTGACGTCACACTTGCACTCCCTATAAAGAAACCAAATTTTATCACCAAATTAAGTTTCTTCATTCTACTGACTCCTCTCATTATGAGCCATTTTGGATTTTTGTAGAAGTACCCTCCCCCTTCTTTTACATGACAAAATGGGAGGCCTGTGTGAATGTACCATTTCACCATTCCAATTAGTTTTAGTTTATTATTTGCAAATGAGTACTGTAACATCCTGCTTCGGTAATCTCTGTAAAGATGGCGTCAATTGTACTTCTAGCGATCGATGACGGTACAAATATTGTATAAAATTATATTGCTGTTAATCTTATCAATCAAGAGTACATTAAGTATGTCATACCATGAAGATCAAGTAGGCCATGGCCATACATTCCTTTATCAATTGTACACTCTTACGCTGGCTTCAAGAAAAGCTATTGTGAAGTAAACAAAATATGCAACCAGTAACGCTGATTAATGGTCATATGGGTTGATGTTCGACAATCTTCAGAAGTTATCATGATAAACGTGCATTAACCATTCACATGATTAACCGCTGATTTTAAAGAAACGAATTATTGCATTTAATATATTAAAGAATTCTGCATCTATTGACACCATAAAAATCAACTAGTCACAAGATAATAGTCTTTCGGAATTATCTCAGGATTGTGTTAAAATATCAGTCACGTAAAAGGATGCAATATGAAGTAGATGTTGACGCACCAAAAAGCTAACGAACCAAAATCCCTTTCCATGGAATTAATGCTTGCCACATGGAGTGGGCTAACTCGAAGGTTATCGGAAATTCGAAAAAATCGGATTCGTTGTAACAGTCTTGAACTCCTATGCTATTAAACTCAACTATTTTTATTTTTTTTTATTTTTATTTATTTATTTAATAATTCGATTACAAAGTATCACACAGGAGTGAGTACAATAAATTAAACAGGCTGAAAAGCCGGTCGAGCAAAGCTCCCCGCGTCCCCTACAAAGAACTAATTAATACAAAATGGTTTTAATAGATAACAAAGATTCTTAAATTAATTTAAAAAATATTTTTACAACATAGATCATTATTAAGAATCAGTTTCTTCAGTGAATTTTTAAATGTATAATAACTAGTAGTTTCTGTTAGTGAAGAGGGTAAAAGGGTAAATAACTATAAACATTATTTTAGAAATTTTAATTCTAAAATTCTTTTATTTTAGATACTTTTCTTCTAGATCCATTACAGAATTATTAATTGAGTAAAATCTAAGAAGTACTGTTTGAATTGTTATCTCATAGCCAATATCCTAAATGCTGGTTCTGATTATTATGTAAAATACAAAAGATTAACATAGGTGCTCATCCTTTATGACTATCTGGTGTAGTTTCAAGATTTGTTTAGACTGACCTAGATCTTTAGCAGATATGTAGATAAATTGACAAACAGATTTTCGGATGAAGAAATTAAAATTGAACAGCTTTTTTGAGGAAAAGCTTTAAAAACGAATTCAGTTGCTCCATCTAAGACGAAAACAATTTATGAATCTTATGTTCTTCATTCTTTAAATGTTAGACTCACAAAAAAATAAATACGACAACTTTTAAACAAATTATGTCATTTTCACTTTTCGCGGGGCTGTCTGCAAGCCAACGGATGACCGATTGGGAATTATGAAATTTAATTTCAAACGTTTGCTCTATTCTAAATACTATCGAGCATTCATTTCCAATCACGGGAGGTTTTCTTTGGTTTAGATATACCAGAGTCAGTGGATGTACTCCTTACATATCCTTTTTAGGTGCAGCGAACGTTGCACCATGAACGATCGAGACCGGAATGAGTTTATATTAAAAAAACAAAACAACACACACAAATTCTTAATAGTAAGAGACTTGCGAAAACACCAGGAAGGGCGGAGTCACACCTACTATACCTACAGTGATGTTTCTTAATTTTCACGATACATGTTTACTAAGTTACTAATTGAATTTTTTTTTAATATACGAAGCTAAAATGAATTCAAGAACAACTCTTAATTTTAAGGAAAGCTGAGTGCTAATACGAATCCTGAATTAGTATGAATGAGCCTTGATATACTAAAATACACATATACCTAAAACTGTACAGCATATATTTTCATTTTCATCTTTATAATATACGAACGTCTTAATCTCTTTAATATATAATTGGTTTATTATTTTATAAAATGTCAGTCCAGTCGCGGGTGGGCCATACACAAGACCCTTCAACCTGTTGAACAATAGTGGGACTTTCCTTCCTGCTTTTTCAAAGGAAAATTATTTTATTCAATCTGGTTATTCAAAATAGTAAAACCCGGATTGTTAGACCATATAGGTTATACAGTAGATGAATGTATTGATAATGGTTAACCCACTTTACCAAGGAATGGCTTCAATGTTTAAATAAGAAAATAATGAAATTTTTAGAATCATATTATATTTTTTATCTGGTAAACTATTAAGTCATTTCGCTTTGCATGATTTCGTTTATAAGTATTGCCTAACATTATATTGCGCCGCTATTCATATACATTTAACGCGCTATTTGTTTTCTAATTGCGCATTATATTTCATTGATCATGCATCAAGTAATCAGTCGTTAAATATTTACCACCATGGAATTAACTTTGTATTATTTCTACCAAGCTAATTCACATAGAAATCAGTTGAGAAGAAACAAAATTTCGAATTCTGCATTAATTTCAAGTGAACAATTACGTATTTGAATATTACGCACTGTTGCTTCATCAAGGAGGAAGAAAAAAAAACAGTATTCGAATGTGGCATCTCCTATTGATCAAAAGTTAAACACAACTTGGTAGCGGGATATAGACAAGTTTTGTTGTAGTTAAATATTTTGCCACTAGCAGCAATGACGCATTTTGTCCGCCATTGCATTTGATTCATCTTCAAGAATTTTATAGTTTTTATCCCTGATTCACTGAATTGGATCATTTCTGTTTTACAAATTTATAATGCCATTTTCACGTATGTGCTGTTGTGGGATGTAATAATAAAGCCTTGCGTAAATGGAAAGAACAGTACTGCGAAATTCACGTAGGTACAATCAAGGCCTCCTATATTCATCAGGCAAGACCTTCTATAATCACAAGGTCAACTTATTGAAAAATTTTGGAGGCCGACTGTCTGCTTGATTGTCTGTGTGAAATAAGCTGAAATAGAAGAATTATTTCACAAATTTGCTTTAATCATCTAACAAAATCTAAGTTTTAGAACCTTGTTATTTAAATGGCTTTGTGTTTCTATCAAAATACTGGCAATAAATGTGCAAATAAATATCGTAATATTTTTTCAAAGTAGCGCCATCTATGGAGGGAGAAAAAAGCACCTTTTCTATAAAAAAATTTCGAAAGCACGTATTATGAAGTTAGAAATCTGTGAAATTAGTTATTGAATAGACTAATTATTTAATAAAGCTCTGTAGTATGTTAAATGTAGTGTGCGCTTGCTTCAGGCCCTTCTAGTCAGTTTACTTAATGTTCAAGAGAGTCCATAATCATCCCCATGTTTTTTCAGTGAGCTAAAGAGCACTATTCGCTACTTTCAGTTTAAGTGGCGCCGCTCTTGTGGGGTTTGCTTGGACCGAGTTAAGTAGGATTCGCAGTAGAATTCATACATGAACGGTAGTAGGATTCATGGCTCAACACGTTGTTGCAGCTAAAGAAACGAAGGGAAAAAGTAATAAATACAGCAGTCGGTATGTCTGCAAATCAAAAACAATCTTACAGGCAGTAAGTTTACATTTTCCCCCAAAATATAAAGCCATTAGAAAAAGTTGGGAAGTAAAACTTAGAGTGGGGGAAAAAACCCACACCATACGTGTCTGCAGCAAACACTTCACTCAACAGGATTTGTTTCCATCACAGAAATTAGCAATGGTAGGGTAAAAGATGAAAATTGTTTAGATATTTTAACATATACTACTAAATAAATGAAATAATATTCAAATATTTGTTTTTGAAAGTTTGATACGGTTACATGCACGAAATTCTACGGTAAAATCATTAGTTCTATTGTCAGTTGCATTGTTACAGTAGCATTTATTTTAGATAACATATTTAGTTTAGGTAACATTGTTTTCTTTGTGGGTCATTAATAAGCAAAAAATTAGGTGTTTATTATTAGGAACAATTGTCATCTTAAATCTACCCTTTCATATTTCATACATTAATAATTTTCAACTAACAACTAAAAAATTTTTAAGTATGCCAGCATTTAAACGAAAGTTGAAACCAGCAGGTGCTTGCCACACCGACCACTTGACAAATTTGTCCTTCACAAAAGAAATCGGACATTTAGAGCTGAATCTAGAAGTGTACTTAGAATTGTAGTAGAAAATTTAATTTATTAACTTATCATTTTTATAATGTGTTTTTTTACAGTCATAATGAACAACTACATTCCGTTATTAATCAAGATGAAGCAAGTGATATAGAAAATACAGCAACTGATTTGCCTAAATCAACCAACACTCAATGCATCACTGAATTATTTAATGATTTTATGGATGAAAATACTGAGGATGTTATGATGACTTCAAACCATCAAGACTGCCTTAATAAGCAGTCAACACTTTGAAGAGCAGGCATTTTCTCTTTCGAAACTACTGAAAACAGTGCCATAAATTTTTTACTTATTTTGCCACAAGCAATAATATGTTTTTACATTCATAACTGTTTCTAACTCCACTAAGCAGTGTTTTTTGCTATCAACGTACTGAAAAATATCACACAGTGTAATATTCAAAAGTATGTTCATGGAAAACGAATTGTGAGGTGGATCCTACTTTCGCCGCCATTTTTCGAAAATAGCAGCGCCCTCTATATTCACTGAAAGTAGCGAATAGCGAAGTGGCTAGAAGAGCCTGAAGGACACAAACACTACATTTAAAACACTATAGAGCCTTATTAAATAATTAGTCAATTCAATAACTAATTTCACAGATTTCTAACTTCATAATATGTGCTTTCGAAATTTTTTTTATAGAAAAGATGCTTTTTCTGTTCCCCCATAGATGGCGCTACTTTGAAAAACAATATTACCATATTTATTTATTTACCATTTATTTATATTGCCAGTATTTTGATTGAAACATAAAACCATTTAAATAATAAAGTTCTAAAACTTAGATTTTGTTAGAAGATTAAAGCAAATTTGTGAAATAATTCTTCTATTTCAGCTTTTTTTTTTTCACTGACAGTTAAGCAGACAGTCTCCAATTCTCGCCATTTTTTTCACTGACCTGGCCTGCTGATGGCTTTGGTACAATCTTGTCACTGCGCGTGCCTTATATCTTTCAAGTTATACCGATTTCCTAAAAAAGACATGACACGGCTGTAGGTGGCCAAATTGAATCTAAAAAGATTTGCAAAAATTTCACAAACTGTCTTAAGTATCAGTTGACTTTAATTTGTAGATTAGGCATTATTCTGAAGCTAGAAAAGTGAAGAGTAGGTTGACGGAAAACCGAGTGAGTGAAATTTAGGCATACTCCTTACATTTGTTGATGAAAACATCCTTGCCAACAAATTAATATGGGATGAATCTGAGGCAGGTAAAAAGTCTGTTTGCCATCTTCTGAGAGTGTAGTCCGACGACACGATCACACCAGACCTACCAATTATTTCTGAGGAAAACCGGGAGATAGTAAATTTTTGTAGGGTAAAAATATACATATCGATAACATATTTAATTGTTACAAAAATTGTGCACTTAAATTTTACTATTGAACTTAATTTTACACTATGCGTCAAAATTCGAGGCAAACAACTATGTGGTTTCATTAACAATCATAAACAGTCCTCTCCACAAAGACGTCATAATCAAGAACTTTGCTAGCATTGATGATCAAATTAACAATAATTACATACAACAATTAACGACGATAACAATGATCAATGCACAGAAGTGCCGATTTTGCTCTTAAAAAAGTGCTTTGCGTTTTAATATACATGTATAGGATTAGGATGTCACAATTACATATTATATACTAGTCAAAATAATTAAGGGAGTAAGATACACCGTACGTGAAATAAGTACTCAATAAGTAAGTCGCCTGAGATTTTTTACGATCCGTTGGGTGACCGGGTGAGATTGTCAAAATCCGTGTGACACCCGGGTGAGTTGGCAGGTCTGTTTCGTTTTTTAAGCAAAATTCCCAGCTTCTCTCTTTGGACTACTTAGATTGGTAATGGAAAACTAAATTCCGAATAAATGAATGACATTCTCTTAACTGTCAAAAGATATTTAGTGAAAATTGAATAAAATTAACGTAAACATTGATAAGTTATTAAAGAGGGATGATTAGCCAGTTAGTGATTAGGTAAGTGAGATAGGACGAGGATTATTAGATAAATAAAATTTCTTAATTATCAAATTGAACAATATGATTTACGCGCGCAAGCAAATGATAATGAGGTGCACTTAGTATCTTATTCACTCGCGTGCGAGTTCAGCACTAATTATCTCGCTGTCAAAGTGTTCTCTCAAGAAAATTCGCACGTACCATACCTTAAGTAGTGTCAGTTGATAATCCAGTTGTGGATTCGACGAAGAAGCAGATCTGAAGAGTTCACAGATTTGTCGTAACACAGCTTCACCGACCGTTGGTTCAGTCTCTGGCAATCCCGCCGCACACAAATTCGGCCTCGTGAGAATCGTTGCACCGTTGAGCTCTCTGGACCAATTGATGAAGAAATTATGTAAATTCAACTGATGTTAACTGTCATTCACGTAACTGACTGGTTAAAACTCTCCGTGATCTATACACAATTCCCTGCTGAGCTACTCTCGTTCACAAATGGATTGAACATTGGGTTGTGTTCTTTTTCGTCTAATGGCATACAAATAGTCATCAGAGTTCGCTATTACGTTAACTAATTGTCTCCTGGCACTGTCAATAGTCATTTTGGCATCACGTTCATTGATGACACGACCGTCTTTGTCAACAGACAATCATAAGATAGTTAAGCATTCAATCGTGCTAACTGCATTAGCGCTGCATCATGACTGTGTTCTCCTCCGCTCCCCCTCCCCAGATGGGCAAGCATCCGGTCAGCGACGTAGGCAAAGAGTGCCACGAAAAAGGAAGCACCCGTGTGACAAACAAAAAGAAGAGAGAGTCAAAAATGAATAAAAACGATTAATGAAGAGAAAAAAAGAAGATAGAACAAGGAGGGAAGAGAAACAACAGAAAATATATTTTTGTGACAATTGGTTTGTCACAAGACAATAACCCATGCTTCTCTATGGGAATCGCAAAATTCTTGAGATGGAGTTACCTTTCCTTTCATAATACATGTGCATCTAGGTCGTACTGCCAAGGCTGTGATGCATTAGAATATCAATTCATTCGCTTGAAAAATAACTGTAGGCCTCAAGGCCAAACAAAAAATAATTTTGTTCTTGATTGTATGTAGATGATGGAATAAAGTACACGTAGTTAAACTAGGTCAGATATTCTACTGGTCAGGGCCGGATTTTCCAATAGGCTAACTAGGCTTCAGCCTAGGGCCTCAAGATCAAGAGGGGCCTACATTCAAATTGTTAGCATTAAAAATGGGAGGTGAAAGGGCCTCATAAGTGGAATAGCCTAGGGGCCTCTTTTCATCTAAATCCGGCACTGCTACTGGTGGCCAAAGTTTGGTATCTTCATGCCAGTTCTTGATTTCATATGGATGTGAATAAACTTTTACATCTAATAACAATAAAGAAACATTAGTTAGAAGCGCATATCTTAACTTAGATATTTATATATTTCTTTTGCAAAATCATAGAATAGAATGAATGACGGATGTAGAAGAAAAAAAGGACGAGACGCAAAAACCCTGGAGTAAAATTGAACACAGGTTGGCAAGACATTGGAAAAACCTGTCGTTTCGGATGGAGACGTCAAAAAAAAAAAAAAAAAAAGAAGAATAGAATGAAGGAATAGGCCTATCTCTTACCTATAGTGATGATTTTTGCAATCATAATCGAATATGAATTTAAACAACCCTTTATTCTGAAATGTTTTTAAGTTCTCGATGTTTTTAAGCTACTTTCAGGCTGCTTTTAAGACGCAAATGAATCACCGCAATGGCAGCGTGACATATATTTATACAAGTACCAAGCCAAAAACTTGTCTGTAGGTTAATACTGTCATGCGTTTTTAGTCTCTTGACAACTATTGATAGCGTGATTACTTTGAAATAATTCATAAAATTAATTATAATATTCAAACAAGCGAGGTATGAAAGAGAAAGAAAGAAAGAAAGAAAGGCATTCCCCTATAGTGATAATTTTGAATATTTTACAAGCAAAAGTACTTATCTAAAGTTAAAATAATTTTTTATCGTTTGTAGTTTTAATTTCTTTAAATGAAATTCGCTAGAAATAATTTGACGCAATTGTAACGGGACTGTAACAAAGTGTAGTTTCGGTTAAGTTTATACAGGCACTCTAGTTTCCCTTTCCAGTACTTTAAGTTTCACTGGGCTCCACTGCCATCTGGTGTGGATGAACTCAGCTGCAAGAAGCTATAAGATAAGAAAACTTAAATAAGTAACCATCTAAAAATAAGATGCCATGATTATGTATTGTTTAGTTGTTATGACATTAGTTACTGCCAACCATATTTTTTCAAACTTTCTTCCTATTTCCTCCCTCGCAAATGGAGGGAATTTTCCTACGTTTCTCTTGACTTACAATTCGGTTTAAACAGGAGTCTATGACATTTTAATATACTTTTGATTTAAATCAATGTTGAACATTTGATTGTAAATTTTTTAAATATTTTACACTTTACCACAAAATCTAAATATAAAAAATTTATTTCACTTGTGTACAATCTGCCAGCAGATATCAATTCAAGATAAACGGTGGTATTCTTTAGAATATTAAATATTACTAACGGAAATGGTAGCTTTGTAATTTATACATAATAAACATTTAAAAATAAATATACAAGGTCTTTTTCCTTAAAAAGTCACATACTGATCATCTTTTCCATGTACTGCCTACACATTCAGTTTGTATCACAATCTCGGTTCGTAGTGGTTTCGATGTTTCTTTTGGGATACAATTTTTACTCCTTTCATCACGTTACGTGCAAGGAGTAGTTTGTTTGGTTCTGTTTATTTGCTTTATTTTTCATCGCATATTTTCTAGTGGCGAATAACTCTTTCAAGAACCACGGTATTGTCTTTATTTTTTTCTTTTCTGTGCTCTAGCCAAGCTGCTCGGTCGGAGGCTTCACGTGGTCCCCAGTCGGCTTCAGGTGTAAACGATTTCATGAATTTCTGTTAAGAAAAAACAATTCATAAATTTTCAACACTTAAACACCCGTTCACCCCTTTTATATACAAAAAAATCAACTAGTTAGTACGATATTATGATTAAAAAATAATCAAGGCTGTTGAATGACAAAATGGCAAGGGATTTTTTTCAAGGAAGCATTTAAGAAAGAAATGAAAAATTACAGTACGAAATATTATATAGTCTATCATTAGGTCAGCAATCAGAGAGTATACCACGTGTCTTTGACTTGCAATATATTCCTGTATTTATTCCTTAAAATGAGCGGACATATGCGGTTTCAAAGCGTACATGAGTATCAGTGCCAGATGTATATCAATACCTAAAAGCATTTAATCTTGGACAATATCCAATACAAGACGACATCTAGGCGATACGGCTAACAGGAAACATCGAAATTGAAAATATCCGATAATTGAAAAAGACGTTCTGATGAGAATAGTCCTAGAAATAGCAAGACGGGACTTACGTAGCAAAAGTTCCCTGCAGCAATTTTTACAAGGAGTTAGAAAACTTTGAATAGCAACATGGGCATGTAATGATGTAAAGCTAAGCCAGTGCAATAGTTCATAGTCACAGTAAGTGAAATTATGATGGTAAACAAGGGTAGTTTACAAAGTGACATCTCCGACTATCTAAATCTTTGAATTTTGTTATGACTATTTGACAACACAATCGATCAAATCGGTTCTATCATCTTAGACGATATTTATCGTTTACAATCTCTTTACACGCCATTCCATTACTTTCAAACAGGATAATGCTGTAATGCGTGTACATTCTTACGGAACTTCTTAGAATTTGTAAGCGATTTTCATTGCACATGAGAGCCCTGTGTAATTCTAGGCCTTAGTCTATTGGAGCTAAGTTGTGAAGGACTGGTAGAAGGCGTTCCTATTAGAAATGTAGCTTCAGCTGTTGCGTACTGCCAGTCATAATACATGTAACTGGAATCAACATCTGATGTAACTATCTTATGTAATAAAATCAGACTTTTCTGAATTTATAATAGCTTTAAGTTTTCTAATTATGGATGAATTACGTATATATTAAGTTTATTCAATTTATTAAAACACTGTCATTTCACGTACTTCCCACCATGTAGTTCCATCCTGTTTACTGATGAAATAAATTCCCCATAGTGGGAATTGCACCAATGGGATACAGGCGACCAACCATCCAACTCCATTGGCCCAATCGGGATATGTATAGTTTCCCATTGTCAAAGGCTGATATGCAACAATGGCATAAATGAAAATAAACTGTAATTAAAATGAAAATTTAGTCGTATGAACTTATTTTTAAAACTCGAAATTTTACTGGAATGTAAAAAAAATATATATTCTTACAATGAGGCCGACCGGAATAATGAATCCCCAACAGACTCTCCAAAATATTCCTACCGGAAATCCCAGCATAAAACGTATATCATCACAGAACTTCCTTAATCCTACCAAAGACATTAAAAATGAAAATAGTTAGATGAAATAGAGAACAAAATTGAAATAGGTAAATGTATTTATTTCAAATATAAGTTTCCATTTTACGACTTATATTCATAGTATTTCTCATCGTCGTTCTGATTTTACAATGATTTACATTCTATGTAAATATACTGTATTTCGTTTTAAGGAGTTATAGTGCCGCAATTTAATAGGAGTAACTGTGAACCCATACAACATCTGGCCATATAGTGAGGATTCCTAAAATGTTAATTTTTATTATATTTGCTAATCGTGAATATTGTTACGTTATGTTATCTCAGATAGCTCTATTTTTAATATTAAGGCAATGAATGGATATTTATAAGAGAAAAGGACGAGACACAAAGACCCTGGAATGCAATAAATAGTTAATAAATACAACTGAAATACAACTGAAATAACAAAATAATAAATATAAAAGTATAATCAAAATAAAACTAAAAAATCAAATAAAGAGCTGACGTTTCGGATAGAGCCTATCCTTTATCAAAGCAAAAAAGGATAATTCTCTAA
>JAHWFO010001925.1:587197-599311 GCA_023313115.1 Rhysida immarginata
AAACCCCCCCGTTAGTACTAATTTCATAACTTCAGGATAATTCTCTAATATTCTATTTGCTTTTAGAGAATTATCCTTTTTTGCTTTGATAAAGGATAGGCTCTATCCGAAACGTCAGCTCTTTATTTGATTTTTTAGTTTTATTTTGATTATACTTTTATATTTATTATTTTGTTATTTCAGTTGTATTTCAGTTGTATTTATTAACTAATATTAAGGCATAAATACTGCATATCTGAAAAATCGTTGTCCTTGAATCTTTTAATAACACAGCAGAAATTTTTATATAAATCAGAAATAAGGGGTTGACTCAGAAATTCCTTTAGTCAATCCCTAAAGGGTTGACTCAGAAATTCTACTTCGTAACTTATCTGCTAGACAAGACTACAAGAAACAATTAACGGTAGCTTGTTTTACAGGGATTCACGAGATAAATAAACATAAAATTAAATAATTTCATATTATCTTATCCCATATTAATTATAAATTAAGTTACGAACGATCGACGTATAATTAAATTTTTCCTAATTTGGTATAATAATTTTACTGTTAAACGCACCGTATACCCACATAAGAGCCACCGTTTCCAAAATGGCCCAGATAAAAGTTGTGAAACCCGTTCCGTAGTTGTCGATAAGATTGAGAACATACTGCCCAGCCTTCAAAATAAAAACATTTGATTAAACATTTAGAATTTATTTAGTCATTAATAACATGAAACAGATCTCAAAATTAAATTTCTCCACATACCTGATTAGTATAAAACAATCCCAAAAAGAAACAGAAAATGCATATACCCAATGCCATAGCCCATTTTTTAACTTTAGGGAAAAAATCCATTATGATTGACATGATTCCTGCCATGTGCGACACCTAACATTCATCAAGAATGTCTTGTAATGAATTTAATTAAGAGCATATCGATGGATTTAATTTAGAAAATGAGGTTTACCACACTTCCAACGCCGAGCGTGAACAACATCAGAAAGAAGAGAGCAGCCCACAGTTGAGGAACGGCATTGAGCTTTGATAAGGCTTTTGGATAAGCAATGAAGGCTAGACTCGGACCTAAAGTTTTGTTATACAGTGTCATACAAAATTATGAATATAAAGCTGTCGAGTAGATTTAAATTAATAAAGTAATAGCTGATACGTTTCCTTTACCTGAATCAACTACTTCCGACACCGGAACCCCTAAATGGTGAGATAATCCTCCAAGAACGGAGAAGATGGTAAAACCAGCCAATAAACTCGTCAAAGTGTCGATTATACTGACTATCATAGCATCCCTAATGATTATAAAAAGGTTAAAATTAGTGTTTTGCTTAAACCCCTATAAATGAATCGAACTAGAAAGATAACTAGATAATTTAGACTATTTTTTATTATGATTTTCAATTTATCTAATTTTAATTAGTCTTTCTGAATTCATCATTAAATTCCATGTCTCAAATTTTCATTTTTAAAATTGGCAACTGATAGTCTTGAAAGCAAAGGGGCCTTATACTTTGTTCGCACTGAGCATTTAATCTAGATTAAGTGCGCCAATCTAAATTTCAAACAGAAGTGCGAACAGTGAGTGGACAATCAATATCTAAATTAAAAAAGTTAAAACTAGATAATCTCAATCCAGTTCTGTAAACTAGATAAACTAGCTATCCAGATTAATTTCATTCCCAGCATGCCACCACTTCCTGTTCGCACTTCGAACCCAATGGCCTTTTGATGTCCAGGATTATTGTTTATGGCCATCTGATTTCTTATTTGGTTCATGTTTGCTTAATATGCATGACCAACAACATCAATTCCTCCATTTTGTTAAATTACATGGATCGAGTAATTGATGATAACTGGAATTTAAGATAATCTATTATGCACTTCCGAATACTGGGTAGTGCAAACAGTCTGGATAACAAATATCCAGATAAAGAAGAATTAGATTTACTTAATCTGGATTCTGACAATCTGGATACTGTAGTGCGAACATAGTATTAGAAGTGTATTTGGGTCATCCAGATAATACTGAAACTTTTCATTAATCTTCAATAATTCTGAAAAAAAATTGCTGTATTTAAAAAAATTCTTTAAACACTGTAGTACTGAAATCGCATCTTTTTTTATCCTTTAACAATGTTATGCCATGAAAACGAGCGACATAGTGAATGAAGTTAAACACTGTTTAAAATCGAACCATGAAGAATGGTTCATGCAGGATTCGGAAATGCAGAAGAGAGTAGACTTCCTATCACAAACTTGTTTAGCACTATAGCCTGTTCAGCGAAAGTTGGACTGAGCGTATCCAATTAGCTTTCCAATTTCAATTGTTAGACATTCTTTAATTTTAGCTTTCAACTGTGTCAATGGAAAATTCGAAGTTTAACTGGTCACGCTCAGTCCAACTTTCGTTAGACAGATTATAGTCTCAATGATGGTTTACTTCTATAGACCATGGTCTCAATACATTGTAGAGTCAGGAGATATGTATTTTAACCTGAAGAAATGATGGTAGATAAATACTGTAAAACGCCACTGATCATACCCACAGACTTCTACTTTAACGAACCTTGTAGTAGCATTGAAGAATGTCTTCAATAAATATTTTGTATAAAATAAAGACATATTTTTGCTGAATTTATCACAGATTTACACGTTGAAACTTCCCCCATAAATAAACATCGTTATAATGCAGGCATTAATTTTTACAGGCGTTGGCAACAATAAATTTGAACATTAAATTTGAACAATAAAATACTTTAACGAATTTAACATTATGAAAAATTTTAATTTGGATTCGTTGAAATTTCTTAAATAAATCTTTCTAAATTGCATCCCATTTAAATACTTTCTTTTTCAAATGTAACTGGTTGTCCTAACTTCATATCTGTGAGAATCATTTTTCCCCATAGAAATTAATCATACGTTTGTATTTTTCACCCTACGCGATAAATAAATTTCAAAATAACTGTTGCTTATTACTTTATGCAGTATCCTGCGTTGCTATCATTACAGCTTCAAATTCACGTCATTTGTTCCGCGTTTATGACTTCAAAGAAAGAAGCCCGATAACGTATGCGGTTCTAACGCAACGCTTCTCTCGCGGTGGCGATTCAATAAGGTTAACAAAACGCCTACTTTCGATTTAATTTACCTCTACGACGTTTACTGCAACTCTTAACTTCAGATAACGCATCCCAATTAACCTAAAATCTTAAGCTAATTCCTCATTTTACAAAATCTAATGCACGTAAATATAGGCCAAGGATAAGCATCTTCCCATCTTAATTATCAATTCCAACAAAAGATAGGCATAATTATATTTGTCAAATCAATTAGAAGCTCATTTTTTTAAACTGACTTGTGCAATCGAACTTGATTCGATCTTTGGGTGAAAGATGGCCATACTATCGGGAACTACTAATTCTATCAGTTCGCTCTAGAAGTAATTATAGGCAATCAATTTTACGGCACTGCATATGCTATTAATAGACTTATATAGTTAAAATAATTTTTTTCTCGACAGATATACAGAGTGAGGTATCAAACCGAATAACGGGAAAATAAATGGCTTTAGAGAGAAATGCTTCAGACAAAAGCTGTACGATTTTGAGGGGGAAAAAAGATAGCGTAATTAATATTTTAGTTGGACGTTTTCCAAGTCATTTCAAGATCAACTTTTTTATTTTTAATAAGAACCTTTATTTTAAACATATTCTTAATTCTACGCTAAAAAAACAGACTTTTGTCTCAAACATTTTATTTATTCAGACTCATAATTTAAAAGTATTTGAACATTAACATAGACACGTTGCTGTTTAATATATGCACATTACTATCGAGGATTGCATTCTATTAAAAAAAAAAAAAAAAAAAAAAAAGTGAAATTAACCTTGGAGTATCCTTTGCGTAGCCTCACAATCACAATTTGTTTTTCCATTAAAACGGAACAAATATTGTCAGACATTTATAATGCGTTTTTTTTTTATTTTCTTTATTTTAGCTACCGGTTAATATCAGAATAAATATTTCCTTATTTTTCCTTTACGAATGTGTTCAAAATAGTAATAATAGAACGTCCCCATTATTATGAAAACAAAAAGTCTATTTTTAACCCGGATGTAGAAATAAAAAATTTCTTTGAGCAGACATTTAATGAGAATCCTTTCATAATCTAATTCAATTTTATATACAGATTTTTAAAGTCTTATAAATATTATAATTCGTATGGTTTACTTTTGATTGTTACCTATGAACGTTGTGGCTGAACGGGCTGTAGCTGGAGTAGACAGTCAGATAACCGTATCCTACTCCCAAGGAAAAGAAGAGCTGTTCACATGCCTTATACCAGACCTGTTAAAGTAGAAAGCATGGGTTACTATGAATTGTTTATTAATCTGTTAACAGTAAACCCATTTAAAGATTAAATTTGGATAAGATTAAAATCATCGCCTTAAGTGTTTGCAAATTGTGCAAAAGCTTTAGCTTAAAACAATGTTCAATTTGCTGAGAACGTTATCATGAGTGTAACGATAAAATATTGTACATAAATTTTGTTATCTTTACTATTTTAATTTCTTGTTTATATTTTTTACCCTTATGTTCTTAAGTTCTTCCCATTTGGGCGTAACAAAATAGAGCACTCCTTCTCGAGCACCTTCCATGGTACATCCCACTATAAGAAGAGTGATGAGGACAAGGTAGGGAAAGATGGCCGTCACGTATGCTATCTAAAAACAATAAAATTTAAATAATTTTTTGCTAATTGTTTTTGAAAATTCAATTAAGTCATATACATTAGCAATTAAAAATGCAGTTTAGTTAATTTTTCCCTTTTTACCGTTAAATAACCACTATGGCCGTTTACCGTTTTGCAGTGTAATGGAGGGTTAAGGGAAATCAAAGAAAAATGGCATAAAATTTATGAAAGATTATTTGTTGGATATGTAAGTAATCTAGTAGCAGAATTATCGAAGTTTTTTCCATGGAAAAGTTGTGCATAAAACACGAGTTAGGTTTCGAGATGGAAAGAAAGTATTATTTTTCGCAAATTTACTGACGCAGTTAGAGAATTTTAAAGTAAATTTATGTTGAAATAAACTTGTTTAAAAATTAAAAAACTATTTCCTGAATTTTTTTTTCCGTTTATAAATTTTTGGTTTATTAAAAGGTTGTAAAATGATAAATTTTATAAAGCAATCGTACTGCCAAGTAACACTAACATTTTTTAGTAATAAATAGACTATACTTCAATTATGCACTTCCTTCTCCACCTTTGATGTTCGTAATAAGATCGCCTCTTCTATCAGAAGGGTACATAAAATTTTTACGGTGCTGTTGAGCATATTTTTATAAGCTTGCTAAATTTAAAGTTTCCCTCCTTGCGATTTATAGAAACGCTTAAAAATTTTACCGACATGTATTCAGCACCTGAGAGGTAAACAGTCGTAACTCCACTTTTTATGAAAATTAAGATGTTGACATAAAATATATGCAGATTAAAAATTTATTATATGGCAACAGATGGTTTCTACAACATGGATAGTTAACAAAATATTGCGTTTTCAATAATAAAGTAAAGATAATAAATTACTCTTATAATTGTCTTTACTTTCGTTTTTCTCAAAACTAGTAGAAGTGGAATTACCGTCATTTACATCTCAGGATTGTACGAGGATGTTTTGAAAAGTAATGCCTCCATGGCTGTAATTTTTTTTATTTGGTAATCGATTTTCAAAATTCTTTTTGTACCTGATACTTCAACTTGTCCATTATGTAATACACTATTCACTTTTCGACATAGCTCCACGCACTTGCGCCAACGCATGACGAGTCGGATGAACCCGTCGGAGAGGAATTCCGTTGGATTGAATGGCGGCTTTCACCTTGTCGTCAGAACGAAACTCATGTCCTTTAAGGTGCTCTTTCATCTTTGTTTGGTTTGGTTTGTTTGGTATTAACGTCCTTTTCAACTGCCATGGTCATTTCAGGACGGCTTTCATCTTTGGGAAGAGGTGAAAGTCGCAAGGTGCGAAATTGGTGCGGAGGTTCCCAAAGATGAACACTGTTCTCGATATCCATGGCTGATGTCTTGTGTTATTTTTATCCGCCATGGCGGCAAAATCATTCTTGTTTTTGATTACATTCGAGAGATTCAACCTTTCAACAGATAAACAATCAAAACCAAAATACATAAAAATGATAGGTTTATTAATTTTAAATTCATTGAGAAAGCCAATTTAATAATTTTGAAACACAAGCCAAAACAATTTTTAAACAATTTATAGACCTAATAACAATTTGTTTTTGGACATGAATAATTTTATATTTTGAACGTCAATAATTTAATGTTTTTGGGACTGAAAAACACCACTTACTTGTTAGTTTAGGTGAGCACGGGAAATTTTTTGAAATAGGGCAATGATGTAAACAATTCCTTAAACTCATGTTCAGTGTTTTCAGCCCCAAAAACATTAGATTATTTATGGTCAAAATATAAAATTATTCATGTTCAAGATAAATTGTTAAAAAAAAAATCGGATTTTGGCGTGTGTTTCAAAATTATTAAATTGGCTTTCTCAATTTAAAATTAATAAACCTGTCATTTTTGTGAATTTTTGTTTTGATTGTTTATCCGTTGACGTGTTGAATCTCTCAAATGTGATTAAAAATCTATTAAAAAATCGCTTTACATTTCCACCAAAAGAAAGTGTTGTCATATCCAATCGTATGAATTGTGCATAGTGGAATATAACGCGTTTGAAGGGATCAGTGCTTCTTATTTAGAATGGAAGATTTTTTAATTATCTTACTTCTGTATTTTTAAAGTAATTTTTAAGGCACGGTTTATCAAATGAGAGCTCTGTTGCCCTAAATTCTTTCTGATTCCGATGTCCAACAAATGATTGAAAATGCATTAATCGATGAAAGATATGGAGGAATAGTGCAGGCCTTTATTTCTTATTGTTTTTTTCTTTACAATTGAACAAATTTTATTTTTTGGTAAACATTCTTATCGGCCTGTTCTTCAATTATGATAATCCTTAGAATAAGTGTTTGGAAAAAACATGAACAGCAGATAAAGTTGATATATCTTAATCATATATCGTACTAAATAAATCCTGAACCTACAATTACTATTAAAGATTAACAGAATTAATAATAATGGCAGTGGTGAATATTTCAAACCATCTTTTGTTATACAAATATAAGCTAGGTTCGTTATCTCTGTCCTTTGAAGGTCTTTATTTGAATTTTAGTATTTTTCTCCCCAACATTTCCTCGCGTTTCTGTCTACTGAAGATTTTTCAGTTTACTGTACTCCTCTCCTCCCGTTGTTACGATCTTCTATTGTTCAGTGTCTTCATCATTTACAACAATCATCTATCCACTGCCAGATGGGATCTCTTCCACATTTTCCACGCACAGAGAAAGCATTATTAATTCGAAGGGAACTTATTCATAGATTATTAATGTATTCAAAGCATATTAATATTCAATGTACAATTTACAAATTAAACGTACACACTTATATTACCTTTCCAGAGCTTTGAACTCCTCGTATAACGGTGATGAAAATAAACGTCCATGAACCCAAGAGACAAAGACTCAATCTCCAGTCTAAAGTTCCCAAATTGTGGATCCCATCGGAGAGGTTCAAAACGTTTAACCTGAAAGGAAATAAATAGCTGTATAAATATTCAAAACGTTTAACTTTCAAAGAATTCGGTAAGAAAGGATTTATTAATAACGTTGACGATTTGGTTAGATCTAGTAAATATAATTTTATTCGTTTGTACCTGTTGTACTGTTCAGCTGGAGATTCAGGTTTGCTTCCATTAGAAAGCAGAGATGAATTAGAAAACGAAGAATTGAAAGCTTCATTGGTAGTATTCGGAGAGATCTGAGAATAAGAATAAAAATTATAATGATGACGTTTTATATTCATTTATTAAGACCGTTGTGTTATTAATATGAAATTTCAAGAGAATAAAGAATCATCTCATCAACGCAAAAGTTCCCTTCTTACAGATTTTACTGAAAAAAATAAAAACACATACACAAAAAAAAAATTCATACCGTTGCATTGTATTCGTCTCTACAAGTTGTCATGTCGGCCCATGAAGGATCACACCAAGTCCAGGGCAAGCGTGTTTGAAAACAAGCACAGAAGTAGAAAATACAGATGGCCATAAGGGCGTTGATATAGGATGTCAGGTAAATAGTACTCACGGCTTGTCCTATTCCTAAACCTATAAACAGAACAAAAACATTTGAAGGAGAATAAACAGGTGAAGGAGACTCTTAGTCGAAAATAAAGCAACAGTAATAAAAATAGCGTGTTAAACTGCGCTTTGAGTTTTGTCTTGCCTTTAAAAATGGGAGCACATTTCCAAACTTCGGATTGACCTAGGCCAGCAAACTGACCAAGAGTCAATTCCATGAAATAAAGAGGTTTTCCAATTAAAAACAAAACGATGAGATAGGGAATGAGAAATGCACCTGCGCTTCAAAATGAAAATAAAAAATTAATTCATAGTAAAAACTCATTCTTAATTAAATAATTAGAATAATTACACAAAATATTTCGTGTTACAAAAATTCGTTACTGACCTCCTCCATTTTCATAGGCTGTGTAAGGGAATCTCCAGACGTTTCCCAAACCAACAGAAGAGGCAATACAAGATAGGAGAAATTCCTTCTGTGAACCCCAGTGACCTCTGTTAGCATTTTCTTCCTGAAATGAACGGAAAATTATTTCAGGTGTCGTAAGAGACGCATTTCAGAGTAAATTTCAATATGAAACAGTTTTCTTAATATCAGAAAGGAAAAGTAAAAAAGGCATGTGCTAAAGAAGCGAAAAGACGAAGAAAATGTCTTGGAAAATAATTCGAAAACGTAGATTTCCAAAACGAAGATAGCGTACTGCATCACAAAGACAGATGCAGTTCCATAGCATAGCTATTTGGAGAGCGAGAAGCGACACGTCGTTACATCAACAGCGTAAAATTTGTTTTATGGTACACGCAACAGAATTTCACCTCGGAAATGTCACCGGGGACTAAAAGAACGAACGACGTCGCGGTCCTACTGGAATATCACGATAACTTGGAAAACGTAATAGACATTTTAAAGAAATAATTAATCTTCTGTCGTGGATATGGAGACAACAATAACGTTTTCAACCTGCAAGACTTACTATTAGCTTCGTTATACAGAGAGCAATCACCAGGATGAAAATTTTGAGCATGATCGGCATGAAATCTAACGTTAGATTTCACTATTGGCTTCTCTTCTATGCTTAAAGATATGGCAGTCTCAGGGAAAACGTATCTAAAAACGACCAGAGCAGCCGACCTGATATCGCGCTTTGTCTAAACCGTTGTATACGATCAGGGCCGGACCGTTAACTTTGGGGGTCCCTGGGCTAACACGCTTTGAAGTGGGACTTTGGGGGTCCCTGGGCTAACACGCTTTGAAGTGGGACTTTGGGGAATAACACCGTTTGGGCCCTTTGATTGAAGACCATGCCTAAATTCGGCCCTGTATACGATAAGAGCTTATTGTCTGTTAATGATTCAATTCTTTTATTAGGTCATCGTCCATCTCTGCTTTAAACTTATTGAGAAGCCGAGTAAGTGAAATTGAAGGTTCTACGATTTCACTTACTCAAAGAGGAATGAATTTATAAGAAATCCTGTTGACTCGATTGTAATCGTAGAGCTGGATTAAGAAAACGAGGTGTTGAGTTTTTGGAAAACATTTGTGAAGTTTATTTCTATGATAAATTGTGTAACTCATTTTTCTAAACTGAAACCGATACTCATTGAGGCCCACAGGCATATTCGCCGATATAAACCTTTCGACCAGAGAAATAGAAGCGCCAATAGGCGGCGGTGAAGAGTGTGAATTTTAAAAGCTTTCGGTTTCGTGTTCGAAACTTTTCTCCGAAATGAATTGACAGTTCATTTGCTCGTCATTGTATTCTAGTTTATTGCTTGAAGACTTATCTTAAGCCATTTTCTTTTGTTTAATTTTTCTTCTAATAAACTTTATGTGCCTGAGTTCTCTATAATATTCTGTGCGTGACAATTTGTAAAGTTAAAAATTATTCCGATTTCTGTATTTTTATACGTGTTTTTATATACCGTGTATCCCATTTTTAGTATGCAACTAAATATCTCGAAAACCATAAACACTAAAGAAAAATGTTTCAGATAAAAGTTGAGACAGCTTTAAAAAAACGTGTGTCTGATTGCTGCCTTGAAATATTTTTATCTGAAATATTTTTCTTTATTGTCTTTCGTTTTCGAGCTATTGGATTTGTATTACTTTTTTTATGCGGTACTTAAAACGGGACACCCTGGATATGTATTTATATTTTAACCGAAAGTGCCGGATGTTACGTAAATCTTGTTCATGGAATGCAGTTTGTGCCACAATAGTCAAAACACTCATACAATTCTCAACATTAGGTACTTATGATTATTTTTTTTCTTCCGCCCTTGTGCCAAAATATGATTACCTTTGTAAATATTATTTCATTTGGACAGAATATTAAGGGAAAAAACATTGAACAGAGAGATTCTGTACAATAGTTTGAGTATGCTGTATTGAAAGTCTCGTCTCGCCTTATTATTATTAACTTCAGGATAATTCTCTAATATTCTAATTGCCTTTAGAGATTTATCCTTTTTGCTTTGATAAAGGATAGTCTCTATCCGAAACGTCAGCTTTTTATTTGATTTTATATTTCTAGTTTTATTTGGATTTTATTTATTATTTATTAATTATTTTGTTAATTATTATTTAGTTTTCATTTTTATTTAATAACTATTACTTATTATTATTACAAAATTTATTTCCTTTTTTTTTTTATTAAAAATGTTTGTATTGTTTCTGAAAGCGCTTTTTACTTGAATCGCAATTGACTGATTAGATATATATTAAACATTTGCGAATTAAAAATTAGACCCACACAATAGGCTATTAATTGTTCACTAAATTATTAAATTATTCCTGATTGGGATTAATACATTAAATTGATAGAGGTTTCATAAGAGTTGAGTGCCTTCATAATAAATTGAAACAAGTTCTTGCAGAGTTTCTGAGTGACGCCTGATAACCTCTTTCTTTCGGTTTACGTTCATCGCTAACTTTTCTTATCCTCTTTCCTTCCAGGTGAAGTTTAACCTATGCAAACCAACATGCAATTCTTGATGTCACCTATTGGCTGAATGACGTCACGAAATTTTTTTCTTCTTTTTACCTTTTTAGATTTTAAATTTTCACTTCCTTTTCCTCCCTTCCGCCTCGAGGACAAGGTCGAAGAACCTCGTCTGAGAAGCTTTGCCAGACATATTTATTGTGGACGAACGAACCGGCCTTAAGCCGAAGGCTTTGCTTTGCTTTTTCTATCGAAGTGTTTTGTTTCAAGGAAAATGAATTGGAAATGGGTTAAAATGAAATGGAAAAGAGGAAGAAAAGAGGCAAGCAAGCAAGCGCGAAACCAATTTTACTTGCACCTGATTCTTGGTCTCTTTCTCAAGACGGCGATGGTGGATTTTTTTTTTTGTTTTTTTGTTTTTATTTTGCGACTAAGCTGGGAGACTTGTAGTATCATTAAGACACTATTTTCATTTAAGGAAAAATTTATTTTATCCCATTAACCTTGAATTCTATTTCGTTTCTTTCACTCCTGGCTTAGCAAGAGGCTATCTTGTATTTGAACGACAAACAACAACCATACATAAAATGATTCAGTGGTTTACCCCACTTTGGCCCCGTGAAGTTGGCCCCTTCCACTTTCGCCCCTTCTACTTTGGCCCCGTCCACTATCGCCCCTTCCACTTTCACCCCTTCCACACTCGCCCCCTGCAAAAATACTTTTAGGACCTACTTTCATAAAAAAAGACCCTGCAGAGAGGTTAACAAGTCAAATAGAAAACTAAGAATTCAGTTATTTAGAATACTTACCTAACCTAACCCACGAAATTCTCCTTTTAATTAAGAACGATTTAAATTAAAGCTTTCCTAAAATCTAAATTGTTTTAAAAGAAATAATAGGGTTTAGAAAATAAAAAATAAAACGCAAACAATCTTTCAAAAACAAGAAAAAGA
>JAHWFO010001925.1:606785-643196 GCA_023313115.1 Rhysida immarginata
TTTACAATAACGATAAATGACTTATTATTTAAAAATAATACAGGCTTCGAATATTTAAATGTTGACATTAAAATGAATTAATAGGATGTTTAGGAAGTATTTTGAAATTATTCTTCTTTATAAATTGGTTCACTGTTAGTGATATGGTTAATGATGATGACAGCATCATTCTCATTGATTTCCTTCTTAATAAAGACAGCAGTTTTATATTATTTGTCATTATTCTTGTTAATATTATTTGTAATTTCCTGGATTTAAATCCTGCTTCTATTCTGGTTACATTTCTTTCATCCTCTTGAATATTTTTGTTCGTTGCCTAATCATTGATGGAATCCTGATATTAATTCTGGAATATTTGAACCAGATATCATTGGAGTTCTCTTTAAAATATGATTTATTAAAGCAGATGTTCAAAAGAGTCGAGGTTCATAGTAATTTCTTATAATGTTGTCACATTTATTATTAGAAGTTACTTATTACTTGAAAATTATCAGCTGGTAAAGAATACAGTAAAAGAGACCACTAACCGAAATTACTCAGTGGTCCGAAGACTCCATACATTTAGTTCCTAAATTATCTTGATCTAAGTCTCCAAATAAACTCTTTTAAATAAGATTATAGATAGAATACAATATATTTAGAAAGTCAACATTTCTACTATCCACACTTCTTCCAATCATCCACTTTCTCAAAATGAAGCAGCTTTCCGGTATTACGTTAAACGCGCTCTAAATTATCCTTTAAATGATGATCAAAAAGAAGAGGAGGTGAAAATAATGAAAAAGAAACATCTTAGCTCAACAATTGGATATTATATAAACTCATTGATGAAATCAAGAAAAATAGCTATGAATAATAATAAAATTCCCATCAAAAATAACAATGTTCCCAAAACTTAGCCCACATTTCATGCCATATATTCATTCCATAAATAATTAATACTAATAAACAATTACATACATTCGACGCTGAATTACTACAGTAGAACCTCGATAAATCGAATCTCAAGGGAAGAGCAAAATCCTTTGAATTAAGGTCTTCGATTTATCAAGGTTCAAGAAATATCGAAATTAAGTAAAATAAAAGAGTGTACATTTATTTTTCTCTATTAGTGCGGATGATTATCAATTTAGAGTGCAGGACGAATATTTGGCCAATTGGAATCAAATACGCTTGTAAAGCCAATCAGAATTGCTTATGAATAAAAACCAATCAGAACTACTTATGAAAACTTCTAATAGGGAAGATATACTTTCATCAATTTATTGGGGTTCGGATTGACAAAATTCGATTTATGGGCGTATTTATTTACAAATAAATATAATTTCGATTTACAGAGGCTAACTCTCCTCCAAAAAATTCGATTTATGGAGTTTCTATTATTTCGAATTATAGAGGTTTTAGCCCTGAAGCGGAAGGGAATGGACCGAAACTTCGAATTAGGGAGGAATTCGATTTATCGAGGTTCTACTGTAAAACCAAGACGATCGTCGGATGCTGGTGGATAATGATTTTATACTGTGAATTTTCTGTTCAAATAATGTTTTTTAATTAAAGACCGTACTGTATGATTGATTTTTACAATATCTGTCTTATTTCATACTTACTGTTAACCGCATTTTATTAAATTACTTTATTTTTAGAACGCTTCCATTGTTACTTTACTTTGTTCCTTCTTGAAATTTTTGACTTTGAAAAATGGCACTAGTTCGACGAAACGATCGTCAGTTATATCATTAAAATCAATAAGCTTACTGCTAAAAAATAAAAGCTTGAAGTTACTTATTTTTTACCTTTGAAATGTTATGATCTACCTTGGTAGGTTAAGAATTTGGAGAAAATAACATGCACTTCGCTGGCTCGGAGGCGAGTTCCTCGGATCGTGGGTTTGAATCCCGGCATGTGCATGAATGCTTGTATTTTTCCTGAATATGTTTCAAAGTATTTAGTCATGGGAAGCAGAGCAAATGAACCCGTCAACCAACTACCAACCAACATGGCATATCGTTACGATCTCACGGCCGATTGATGAAGAAGGAAACGTTTGAATTCGAAAGATTGCTTACAAGTGGCATTGTACATCTTTACCACAATAATGATGAATACTCACAACAAGAAAAGCCTCCGTTCCATAGGATCCTCATTGTATAGCTTAAGGAGCGTAGCGAAGAATTTCCCTAGGTTTTTTTGATCACCTTCTTCTAGTTTTTTTTTTTTTATCACCGTCTTCTTTCCATGGAATGATGTCAGACGGGGTGTTGTAAGCTTGGGTTCACCACTGTCTAATTAATTTTCGTGAATAAACTTGTCATTCATATGGGTTATTCTTTCGCCTGAATAATTCTGGAATGCTGGGCATTGGTAAAAATATCCGACACAATGTTAGGAAAACGGCGGTTCATGTGTTTTCACATTTTATTCAATGCACTTAAATGAAATTATTGCTATATAATGAATTTAAAAATATTCATTTAGATAAGGAAGAGGAATATTTCGATTAATCGATTCATTAAGCAGGGTTTGAATGGGAGATAGAAACGCAGGTATATACAAACGCAGATGAAAAAGAACTCTTATACATCGAATATAAGGGTTCCCTGTTCTCAGTGGCGTAATGCGTGTAGGGAGATGATTCTTAGCAGAAGTCAATATTTCCATCTTTGGCAAACAGATAGCAGCAATATTAAATCAGTATTCTATCGCCATTTTCTACTAAACTGTATAAATAGGCAAAAAAGAGGCTCGAGGAATTATAAGTTTTTGTGGGCTAAAATGACAGCACCGATTTAAATTCAAATTTATAGATTAAAACCACCTTCGTGAGGAGCGACTCGTATCAGATGATGATGTAAAATATGAAGGGTAAAAATGGCCGCATGAACAAGATCTCACTTTCTATCGATAAGGTGTTCAGTCATTCTGCTTGGATAAATGTCTCAACAGATAAGACCATTATTTTGAAAAGTGATGTAAAAAATATAAATAAGGTGTCCCGGGAGAAAAAGCCAATATTTCATGTGGGTAGAAAATGAGTTATTGCAAGTCAAAAAGTTTATACAGGGTGTATCTAAACAGGGTGTATCAGCTGGTTTTGTACTCAAGAATTTGTTGTAGCTTCTCCGCATGTCACCTACCATCCACAGAGTAGAAAAATCAGTTCTGCAGCTGCAGAAACTTCAATTTTAACTGCGTTATCCGAACGATGTTTATATGAACTTTTGTTTTCATCTCGCTGTGGGGAATCAGCACCAGAAGTTTGTGACAGGGGTTTAGATACACCGTCTATAAACATGTAACACGTCTTTTATTAATGGTTTCTGAGATACAGCTATTTGAAATTAGGATTATGAAGCTTCTAATAAGGTTTTTATTTTAATGCATTAACATTCTAGTATCTCTATCATAACAAATTTTTGAATATTCCACCTTGTACTTTGATGTATTTTTCAATTCTTGTGAGAACGTGTCGAATTGCGCGCCTGAAGGAATCTTCACGTTCTCTTATTTGGTCCATAGCATCTGAAATACGTGCAATAAGCTCTTCTCGTGTATTGACTGTAGTTTTGTAAACCTCACATTTTAACCAATCCCGCAAGCAGAAATGCAAAGGAGAAAGGTCGGGTGATCTTGGTGGCCAACTAACCGTTCCACCGCGACCATTACAGCGATTAGGAAAAACTGCATTTAAGTGTTCTCGCACACATTTTATGCTATAGGGAGGTGCTCCGTCGTGCTAAAAATATATTGTTATTCGTGCAGCCAGAGGAATATCTTCCAGTTGTCCCGGAATTGTATTTTGTAAAAATTCGATGTAATTCTGCCCTGTCATGCGATTTTCTAAACTAACGGGACCTATCAGCATTCCATCAAGCATGCCACATCATACGTTGACGGAGAAACTAACTTGAAAATTCTTATCTACACTGGCATTAGGATCATCTTGCCATTACGCGTAAAAGTTGCGTCGTCATAATTTTAATGTCGTATAGCTATATCTCAGAAACTATTAATAAGAGACTACATGTTTATATAAACTTTTTGACTTACAATAACTTATTTTATATCCAAGCTGAATATTGTCCTTTCCTCCCGGGATACCCTGTATACTTGAGATTTGTGTTACGTTGCAAAAGAATAAAGTATTAAAAAAGTAAATCAATTCATAACTTTATTTTCTAGCTTCCCTTCATTATTCAATTTGTAAATTAGAAATTGTCCTTGAAGAATAGCTATTACACATGATTAAGTTTTAATTTTACAGCATTAACATTTCGTGTACACATATAATGACATTTAAACCGTGGAATTTTATTGGATTTTCATTTTATAACACATTTCGATACGGTGTGTATAAATGCGTTATCGGGGAAATAGATGCAGTCTAAATAATAATCGGAAGTTGATCTTCTGTTTAAAATATTATACGTGTATTGAAATTGCATTCTAAACATATAATAGTTAGAATGAACTACTTTGTTTAATAACAACATTTTATCAGTGAAAATTGAAAATATTTTTATAGCTAAATACTCCTAGAAAGTATTCAGTAAGACGCCGGTGCATTTACAACGTAATGCTGCTGAATGGAAAACTTTTCAAAATTAATCAGAAATAAGCAGTAATCACATCATTGATAATGATATCAACTTTTCAATTTTTTAATGTTATCAGCCCAAATCAATAAAATTCACGATGATTAGGATCGTGGGTTCAACTCCCGCCGGGGAATGAAATGCTTTTGGTGCTCTAAGGTCTTTACTTATTTGAATATGACTTTATACCAAGATAAACGAATTTTAAGTGGAATTGCCTCCCCCCCCCCCCTCGTTATCAAAAGAAAATAATTTTTTTTATCTTCAGTCATTCATTTACAACTGTCATTAGCATTATGGATATGGTGATTGGAGACTAAGCCTATGTACTTTAAAAAAAACCCAACCTTTTATTCTAATCGCATTATATCACAATAACTGAAATTAAATATTTTTTATTTTAAATTATATGTAATGTAATCGCTTTCTAGTGATTTTAACACTCATTAAGTGCATTCTTCTAGTCTGTAATCAGTTTTTAGCCTAATCCAATGAATATTTATAACGAACAAAATAACCATCGCAGGAGGGGAAAAAAATTGTTGAACTTAAAGATTTTTTTAAAAGAAAATAACGAGAAAATTCAAAAGACAAATCAGAAGGAAATGGCAATCGCGGATTTCATAATAAAATTAATCATCCTTGGTGATAAATTATAATTGATGATCACCCCGCCATCGCCGATAGTCATTGGATCATAATGGAAATCGTCAGCTCAATGTCATCAACCATCTACGATGAAGATGAATAATTTATTATTTTTTAAATAGGGATTCCAAAAAAATGTTCAGGGGGATAAAGAGATAAAATCTAATTTGAATTTATTTTTTTTCCAAATTTTTAATCGTAGACTCAAGCTCATTGCCAATGTCTGTATAGAAAAGTTCAGACACGAGTCTTCGCGCCAAGTTAATCGTCTTATTGGCTTACGCTATTCGCTCCTTCGCTTTCATTTTTACTGATATAGATATTTTTGAAGTAAGCTTTCCCATAAAGCTTGAAATTCCATTTAGATTCCCTTAAAACTAGCATTAAAGTTGTACGATTCGTCAGGTATTAATGAAGTCTTTAATCCTAATATATTCTTCCGGAACTTGTTTGAACATAGAACAATATTAGGAATGACAATCACCCTTTTCATGATATTGTAATGTACCTAAAAACGGAAACCACTATACGTGCTATACGTTATCTTAAATTTGAATTAAATTTTAATACACTTATTTCGAAGTACATATAATAATCAAAGCTAACCCGAAAAAGTATATCCTAATAAAAAATATATATATTTATGTTACAATATAAGGAAAGGAAACTATTTTTTTAAATTTATTTTTGCTACAATTTTTGATAAGTATTTTCTGTAATTTTCTTATTCTAGTTTCTATAGATAAGTAGTTTTTATATGATTAATAGATTAGTTTTAAATATGATTTTATGTTTCATTTTTTTATAAAAGCACTAAATAATTTTTGAATAATTTTGGTCCATGTGAAATGCTACTGAACTGGACTTTTAATTCATTTAATGAGGCACAAAGAGGCTAGTATAGTCTTATTAAATGAATTTGGATAATGATCAAAAAATTATTCAGCATTGGCTTTCACTGAGTGGTCAATTTTAATTATGAAAACGGCGGTTGACTAAAAATAGAACAAAATTGAGTATCACTCAAAAATGAAAATCGTGAGAAATATCTCTTACACATAATTAAATGACGGCAAAATAAATTTGTTATTATTTTTCTTTGAAAATTTTAGAAGTGGAAAATAAAGAAAAACAAGATACAATTATTATTAATAGAGAAATTTCAATTAGTAAGAGAAGCAGACATTTCAGCTGTATATTTCAGTAATGAATTCTAAGCGCTATTTATGATCTGTGAGTAAATTGATATCTTTCTCTGAATCACATAATAATGAAAGCTAGTAACAAAAACGCTCTTTAATAAAAGAATCACCTGTCGAAATTTCATTACAGAAAACGAAACCGCTGATTTCATGGCAACGAGCATCGCAGCTAAAGAGGATGAAAACGAAAAATTTCATAGAAAAATAGCAGATATACAGGAGCATCGAACGGCTATTATTTAATAAAGATTATTAAGGACTATACAGCAACCGAAATGTCTCGCAGGTTTTTATCCAGCAGGTTGGCGTTTAGAAAATTCCTCCCCTTAGTGTAAAAGAGCATCAATTTCGTCTCCTCAAAAATTGGCCCCTCTTTTTGCGATTCGATTTGCTGGAGGGGAATCGCAAGGCAAGGGTATAGTTATAGAGAGATAGAGAGAGGGTCTTTCTGGGCCCTCATTGAGGTCAGTAGGGTAGGCCAACCGAAGGGGGGAATCCTTTTGTGTTCATATGAAAGAGGGGTCTTCCAACTTAACCCCCACCTTTCCTTTTGCTCTTTCTCATCCGTCACTGGATTACCGTCTACACTATGCCATGTATTGCGATTCGTGTTGCCGAATGTGATTACAAAGTTAAAGACATTTTTTTTTATTTATAAAAACTAGATGAATTTTTCTTTGCCTTCATTATATATAGGTGAAGGTGACACTCATGACACAGCATGCGTGGGTTCATCAGAGATATAAAGGTCCTCACGAAATGATTACGGTTAAAATAAATATTCGACTCTCTTCGGTTGGCCTTCTTGGTTTGATAATAGAGGAAAGCGATTTTTTTTTTATCTTTCTCCTCATGCTTATTCCCCCCCCCCTCCAAATTTGTAATTTATTCCTACTGTGTCAATGGTATTCTCGAAGCTGGCGAAATCCTGGCTGGAAACAGCGGGTTAATTGAATTCGACCGACCGTCGGGAATCGCCATTATTTATGTTTGGGTCTCGAACAAATGCAAAGGATGATATTTTTTAAAAATTTAAAATTGGTGCCTGGCTCATTTTGTTTTAGGACAGGGTAAAGAGAATATAGCTCTAAAAATTGAAATAATAAAAAACATTTAAATAGAAGACTATTAAAAAAAAATACCGTCATGTATCGATGATTATGAGTTCGTCTTATTCATGTAGATTGCCACATGTGTAAATTATGATATCAAGAGGTAACGCTAACTTTCAAAATTTCAAGAAATCCATTTAGTGCGTTGATTTTACTCCGTATACCGATCTGCAAATTTAATTTTTATTTAATTAACAAATCCTTATGATATGTTTAATTTTAAGACAATTTTATTTTAACAATGAATTTAAATTTGTAGAGTCGTTTGATGGATGGTGATCTTAGCTGCTTCTATGATTGCCCTCTCGTGTCACATCCCTCTATTACGTTAAAAAAATCATTTCACTAAAAGATTTCACCACTGATTAGAGTTAATCTAATAAATATCAACATGAAAGATTAACTAGCGGTAATTTTCTCATTATCCGTATTCTAAAATATCAACTACCGTACTTTCTATGAATAGTAATACAATCTTCTTTTGACTACAGAGTACCTGAATGAGTTAAGAGTTTCACCTCATTAAATATCGAAATTCTGTAGAGTGCAGTCTTCTTCATACTGGCGTTTTTATCAGTAAAAGAAGATCTGTTTTTAAGTACTGAATTTTGCTTGTTGAATTGCATCTGATAAATGCACAAGGAACCAAAAATTTACGCTTTTAATTGTGTTTTAAGCACGGCGTTATCTACAGAAAAAAGGAATACGTTTGATTATAAAGAATGCAGATTTAGAAAATGCTCCAAATAGATAATAAAAATAATATGTAGTCTTACAGTTATTTAAGATGTTCTTTCCTGTTATTATGGAGAGAAAAAAAGAAAAATGAAACAATAAATCATAAAAGGTTTCTTATATTTGCAAGGTGCTTTTTAAATTATTCTTATATGCATTATTTTACTTTTTATAGATTTAATTTTTTTTGTTTTTTAGAAAGGTATACCGGTATCACTCCCTCTTCTGAGAAACGCGAACGGATGTCAAGGCGAATTAAAAAGAAACATAATCAAGTGTCTTTTAATCCTGAAACCAGGTGAGGAGTAATATCAGAAATGATTTGTTAGGTTTAAGTTTTTCAATGTTATCTCTTTCTCTTTTTTTTCTGCTTTAAAATAAACATTCAATGAATCGTCAGTTGTAGTCTTAATGCCTTCGTCGTTAAATACGTTTCACATTGTCTGCAACTGAATCCTCTTAAGAACTATTACTTGAGCGTAAACCATTTCTGCGAGTGAAATTTTATTTTTTGCATTTTTGTTATTACTTTTGCATTGTAGACGCCTTCATCATCATAATTATAAACCATTCAGTAGTCTATCCTTACAATTTTGTTAACTTAAAACTTTTTCTCGCGAGTTTTCTAACAATTTTCATTTGTTAAAAAGCGAAAGAAAAAAAACATTAGCGCATGCAAAGGGCGGGGTGAGCGATAGAAGATTCGCCTATTTTATGGCTCATTTGAATCGGAATTGCTTGTTTGTCAAGACAATAAAATTTTTTAAAAGCTGATAAAAATAGTTATTGCTTTCTTAGTGATTAGTTGAAACGTTTATTTGAAGGAAAATATTTTAGTAAATTCCACACTTTAAAAATCTTCAGAGATAAACGAACATCTTATAACCGCGACAAATCAGACAAACTTGTAAAAGTAAAGTCTTTGATGAGAAAATTGGTGATGTATCTTTATTTATAACCCCCATACATCCTGAAAATACTTTTTCCTATTTTAATGGTTTTTTAACTGACAGACCTAACAAAATTCCCTCCTTCGAAGCAAATAAAATTGCATTGAGTCGGTCGCATCTGTTTGCGGGAAGTGACGTAGGCCAGGAGAGGGTGGCTCAATATAATATATAAGCAGGAGAGAGAGAACCTGTCTTTAATCTTATCTACAAAAATCATCACGGCCTTAAAAATTGACTGGTGAGTGTTTGCAGTGAAGCCTGTTGCAGAGGTCACATGTGGATTTACATGTGAAGCGGTGCGAGTCTCTCCAACCATTCATTGCCAGACTCTGAAACACTGCCAAAGTGAACGCCACCGAGTGTGCGCTTTTCAATTGGGAACTCTTTTTTAATATTTAAATTCAGCTGAGGAAAAATTATCCATCAACTATGAAAGTCGGCAAGAAAAAGGGCCAATTTAATCTGGTAAGTGGCGCTAAATTTTATTCATTGTTCCTAAGATTTTTTATTCCGACGTCCGAGTGTCAGTGATAGAGTTGAGTAGTAGACGTCGAGTCGGTCGTTATTAAGGCACACGAACAGGCCCACATAAGAATTTATTAATCATAAGGTGTGGAATTATGAGTTCGAGAAAATACTGTCTTCTATATCCTTCTCTTGGGATTTCTTACACTCATAGAATCAAGGTAATGTGTTTTCGTACAGAAGAAAGAGAATTATGTAGTTTCTTAACGTTTAATGGAATGAATCGTAGAAATTTTAGCAACGGATCGATAATAAGTTTATAAGGAAAAGTAACAAATATTATTCGAACAGGAATCGTTATTTTAAGATAGGATAATGTTTAGGTAGATGCAGATGGTGTCATTGAGGTTTTGATTTTTTTTTCTTCTTCTTGAAAACATTGAATCACTGTTGACATAATTTGCTTATCTTCAGTGACAACACTTTCGAGTGGGCTATAAAAAGAGTTCAAAATGAAAAACCTGGTGATATTTTAACCTGGTCTGTCAAAACCAACGAAAGCATAATTCCTAGAATACTGATGATGACGGTGTGCGCTTTTTTATATTTCGTTTTATATGTGCGCTTAGTAATAGGCATTTCTCGAAATCATCTCATCCATCCTCCACTGAAATCAGAGTCTCAGGGAGTAATTATTTATCACTTAAGCAAGGAAGGAAAACGAATTCTTTATGAATTTTTTTAATTACGGAAAGTTAAAACGTTTTTATTTTATTCTCTCTCCATCCTTCCCTCATTTCTTTGAAAAACAAGTTTAGAGTTTCAAACGTTCAGTCTACAAATTTCATTTTTTTATACTAATCATATTATTTCTAAAATTTTTAATGATCGCTTAAAATGCGATAGGCTTGCACGAAAGGCGCATCAGAGTCTTTAGGTTGTTTAATAGTATTTAGAATATTTAATAATATGATTTTTAAATATATGTGAAAATTTTAAGAACGTTTTAGATTCCCCACATTAAAACAGAAAATTTGATGATAATGAGAAATTAGATTAAATTGTTTTCAGAATTTTAAAATTTAGAAATAAAAAACGTAAGAAAATTTAATGCAAGGTATTTAAAAAAAAATTGAAAAATTTGTTTGACAAAGCTTATGTAACGAAATACAAAATACTTGCTGGAAAAGCTATCAAATACATACTCTTGATGTAGAATATTTTTATAGAATTTAGAAAATATAATTTCGTTACTTTAGAAATAATTATTGAAATTTATGGAGCAACAAACTTAAACTTTTCATTATTAACTTACGTTTTCTTATTCATTAAACTTTCCCTTCATTAATCGTGATTCAAACAAATCGCTCATTATTCTGAGCATATGTTAATAATAGTGATAATTTAAGCTGTGTGATTTTGTTGAATAAATTCATACAAATTTTAATTTAAAAAATGCAAAATGCTATTGCATTTCCAAGTGAGTCAGAAGAACGTGAGTGTGCGTATAGGGGTTCGAGCCCACCCGTATGTGCACTTGTTGTGCGTGATTTTTAACCTTCCTTGTTTTCATATCATTCACGTCTTCCATCTCAAGCAGTTCTCTCTCTGTTCCCTTGAATTTTAATTGAAAATTTTAAAGGATGTGAGTCACAACCTCCAACCCCGACCTCAAGAGTTTTCCCTCTCTCTCTTTGGCTCCAGGTAGGATCACGTTGCATCGGCCTCAGGAGGTTTAAAAAAAAAAAGAAATAAAGAAAAAAAAAAGAAGCTCTTGATTTGCAAATGAAAGAGAATGGGGAAATAAAAAACATTTTAAAAAGAAAAAAGATCAAAGCCTTTTTCATTGAAATCTAAGCCTTAAGGGAGGGTTTGTTTCATTTTTCATTAAGTATCTTGAGTTGGTCCTTTATTGCCGTATTGTCGACTCCCATTGAAACAAACGCGTTAAGGTTACAAGTTTAGTTACTTGAGTTGCAAGTGTTAAGATCAGAATAACGGCATTGTGGAGGAGGGCATAAGTATATTTTTTTTCCTTTTCTTTTAATATACTAGGACGTTGACATAAGCTCTTATCTTTATTCGTCACCTTCAACCAACACCTCGTAGTTTAGGAAGTGTTGCTTCAACATACATTTTGTTTAACAATTTTAATTTTTTTAAATAAAATCCCATCGTTCTCTTCATATGATGGTGGAAGGAATTTTAATAAGATGCATATAAGCGCTTGTGATAATGTTAAGCGCTTTGAAAAAAATAATTTCTTGAAAAGCACGACATTAAAAAAAAAAAAAAAAAAAAAATCTTTAAGTGAATGATTGCCAAGAGCGATTTCAAATTAAGTTATACCCTTAGATATAAATTTAATGATATGTTAAATAATAAGTAAAGATGAATTGAGTTTTTCAATTAATATTGTTAAATTTAATTACTTTTTACTTAGTCATTGCTTTTTAATGAAGTTTAATTTAAAGTTCGAATTCAAACGTTATTCGAATTTTCACTGTAAGAAAAAGAGTAACTTTATTGACAATTATCAGGATTTTTCTTTTAAAATGACTATCAAAATAGATAAATAGAAACGTTCGTGGATACTGAGAAATGAAGGTCATTTACTTTTCAAATAAATGAATGAAACTGAATTTCTGGAGAGATTATCTTTTGTTTGAAGAGAATTTCTGTTTGATATTTTTCGTTCTTTTTTTATGATAGGTGTCTTTTTTAAAGTGTTTCTCATTCCTTTTCTGTTATGGTTTTGTTTTTAAGGGTTTCGAGCCGACGGAGCCGCCCTCGATCGCGGTGATCCACTTGCACGGCGTCTACCCGGTGCCCAAGTTGCCCCCCGCCGACTCCATTCCTTTCTCGGCCGCTCAGAAGGATGCTCCACCCGCCTATGACGACATCTCTCAGGTGAGAAAACTGTCAAGAATAGAACAATAGCGTGTTATAAAATAATTTAAAAAATACAATTCAGCTGTGTTTACCTAAGAACTTACAAATTGACAACTAATTGGTAATAATTGATCGAATTTCTTATGATGACCGGGTAGGTTTGCAAAGCGCTTAAATTTGGTTCATCTAAAATAAACATATGTAATAATCTTAAAATATGTAGAAAATCCTTTGTCCAAAAACAATGCGCTTTCTCTGCTTTTTTTCAATGGGAACAGCCAGAACTGTTCTCTGGTACAATACAGTTTCGTAGATATCAGTTAGTCCTTTTCAACTGCCATGGTCATTTCAGGACGGCGTTATAGGGGCCGCAAATTTTGCCTCGCAAGGGTTCTTTAACGTGCAACCGGCAAACGACTACACGGGACCAACGGCTTTACTTCCCTTCCGAAGGAAGTGCGTGATCTCAGGATTTTCCCCCTGAAAAAATCCTCGTCGAAAAAATCCGGGGTCGAACCCGCGTCCTCGGGCATTAGAGGCGATCATGCAACCCCTGAGCCACCGAGGCCGATCAATTTTTCAATGACAGAAGACTATTATTACTTCCGTATTGGCTGTGCTGGAACAGACTTCGATATATCAGATAAAGCTCATGTATTCAGGCACAAAACTTTTTTCTCAAATCTATTTTTACTTCCTTATATTCCGAAATTGTAGCGTTCTCTTTCATAATATGGTCTTTTAAAAAGTCGTAAAATGGATAATGATGATGCTTTGAAAGGACTGGGCAACCATTATTTTACAAGAGAGATTACAACAAAAGTAGACATGTAAGGCAATGACTTCGTTCTTATAAAAGGAAAAAATTGAGAGGTGAATAAAAATAGTTATCCAATGAAGAATAATGCTGAAATATAGCATCCTAAAAATTTGTAAATTAATTTAAACATTATTGTATAAGCGATTTTTGGAATATTTTAAATTTTCAGTGTGCAAAATTTAAAAGGCATAATGTGTAATTTACCAATAAGAGAAATTTGTGAATTATTAAGTATTAAAAATTTGAGAGGTTCTTCTTATTCTGTATGTGTATTTTTGGCTGACCACTCACTAAGAGTGTGGCTGTGTATTCGCTTTCCTTATCTCAACGTATGTGTGTGTGTTCGGGTATGTGATAAATTTTGTGCAGCTAATTCCTCCGAAACCGCAAATAGTAGAAGCAAATAAAATTAATAATAAACACTTAGAAGGTACCTTAAATTGTGCCTTGACGTAGTTTTTATGACAATTAGTTAAGCCTTTTAGAGATTTTTTTCCCTAAAAAATGAAGAAATGGTTGTAGCATTCATACCAGCGAGCCAATGTCATTCAATTTGACAAGCACGGACTTCTCTCAAAAAGTCGATTGCTTTTTGTATAAATTGTTTGCTTGTGATGAGTCATTTTGGTTTTTAAGTAAACCTCCTCCCCCCCTACCAAACAGAATTTCTTTTAACGACAAACTGGTAGGCCTGTGAAAATGTACCATTCCACCATTCCAATTTTTTATTCTCTTGTGATCATAGGGTAATGAAAAATTCTCTAAACATTTTCTGTTATATTATTATTATTTCTTCATATAAAAGATAAACAAATACCCCAAAAAATTTCTATTAAGACGAAAAAAAAAAAAATTCTTTCCCTTATGAAATAATTGCTGTATAGGAAAAATATTGTGAGATTTGGAAGCACCCTACGAACATCTGAGGTCGTGGATTCGAATCCTTTTCAAGTATACAAATATATTTCTGTCCCTTCATCGATTATGCGATCGCTAATGATTCATTCATCGTTCCCACGAGAGTGGATCGGCTTAAATTGAACACAAAGAAGATCAAATAATGAGTAATTAAATTTAAGCCGATTTCCATTACATTTAACAGTGTTAGAACATGTAATAGGAATTCTTTAACCATGAACAAATTTCAGGGGAGACATCCCCTCCTGTATTGGTTATTTTATCGTTTTATCTTGTCCACAGGGAGACGAACCACCTCGGGACCAATGGAATAACCAGATCGAGTTCCTGCTGTCGTGCGTGTCCATGTCGGTTGGACTCGGCAACGTCTGGCGGTTCCCGTTCATCGCCTACGATAATGGGGGAGGTAAGTCAAGATTTATATAGGGAATTGGACAGGTGGGGTGGTGTAAGAGAACAATCTGAGGAAGAGATAGATGTCTTCCGTTAAATTTATCAGCGAAATAGCATTGGTATTACGAAAGACCTTGCTTCTTCGCGTGGCGCTTATCGTTGATTTCGATTTTTGCTCAGAATCTCTGTCCTATTTTCCCATTTGCCTAGTTAGTTTTTTTTTGTTTTTTTTTTTTGAAAATCTTAATGAATGACTGATATATCTTACTATTATTTTCGTTATCTGATTGTTAATTCTTTGCCATAAACAAGCCCCTTTTTTCATGGTTCATCTTTCTGCTTTATAGCTGTGTTTTGCAGCTTGCAAATGAATATTTCAAATCATGACCTTTTACAATGTTATTAAAAACAATTTTTAAAAAGCCCTAACACAACTCGTTTTTATGAAATCGGAAGTGTAACACTGATTTGATTTGGGGCTGCTTTCAGTTGCCAAGTTTCTTATGCATAAATTTAATCTTGGTTACTAGGCAATAATTGGCTTTCTCCCATCAATAGCAATAAGCGGATAAAAGAACGCCTTAAAAATTCAAGACGAACCAGTTTCAATATTAATATTAATGGCTTTTTTTTTAATAATGTTGCAGGCTTGCGGAAATTGAATTTTGTTTTTGTGACGACGCTTAAAAACTTCGCTCAAATTTTGAAATACGGGTGTCCCATAAGTTTTCACATTTTTTTTTCCTGAAAACCATTTTTATTTATATAATATGCTTTACACGACTCAGTATGATTTAAATTCTTTGCTATTTATTTTAAAATTGATTTTTTTTTAACTTTTTTTTTTTTTTTTTTATTACCTCGTTTCCGTTTCCATACATAGGAAAAATAAAAATGTTTATTTTTCCTATTTATGGAAACTTATGGGACACCATGTATATATATAAGATTATAAAATCTGAAAAAATTAAACTAAATTAAAAAAAGAGATGCAAATCGTCTTTTTGATAACGAATTTCTAATTCATTAATTTGTGTAAAAGCTTTCTTTTAATATGTTAAATTTATAAAATTTTATTCCTAAATTTTGCTTGCCTTTTTATTTTAAGTATTTTTAATGCGAGAAATACGTTTAAATTTATCAATTAATCTGTAGATCGCTTTATAATTATTGAATAGCATAAAAATTCTCAATAAAATTGCACGGAGTTATTACAATTCCACTATTGATTATAGCTTATTTTGGATTTGAAGAATAGGTTCCTGTAAGATAATGACCATCATTTCGCTACATACAAGGGAAGCTAGCTAGCGCTTGAATTTAAAACTTAGCGAGGCGATGATGTGGTTTGTTGGCTGAAAGGGAATGTTTACGAGTTCGACTAAAAAATTCAGCTTCAGCGATTTTCTGAGAACCATGCTCTGTTAAGGCGACACGACAAGGCAATTAAAACCATTTTCGTTTGTACTGGTTTGACGGCACGAGGTACATCCGGAAGTTCGGCTGACTAGAAAGAAAATTGCATTTTATGGAGAGACACCGTAAAAAGGCAGGTGTGGTTTGATGTCACCCACTTTGATCCTGTTATTTGTGGGACAGAAAGGGGGTGGACGGGAAATTCATTTTGTTGTTCGAACGTTTCCTATTATTTTCGCTATGCGAGTTTATTTTGCCATTGCACTCCTGAAAATAGTTTTTCTCGCTAAAAAAGAATGAAGTCGATCGACGGGTGGGCGTGTATCGATTTGATGGATGTGTGGATGTTTTAAAGGAAATCATTGGCCTTAAATGCTACTTTTCGCAATAAACTGAATGAATTATTGCTTTCATCTCTTGTAGGTGTTCGATTAATCACAAAAAGGAAAATCTTTTTATAACAAATCATATAAGTTAGATTTCGTGATAAAAAGTTGTTCCTGACTTCTCCATTAAGATGTTTCTTATCGAAATGAAAGTTATCATCTTCAGTTGTGATTTATACAATTGAGGCAAACTTTAAAAATAAGCAATAAACAATCGATATCATAATAAATTTAAGAAAATTGTTATATTTTAAGTCTTAGATTTTGTAAATAGTTTGTGTATTGGTCCCTATAAGCAATTAACAGTCGATTACAACAATCGCAATAGAGGGTTTTTAAAGTCCTTACCATCTGACATTATAAACAAGATATAAAGTATGTATAAAGTGCACTGCAATGAATCTATTCAAAATCCAGCAAGTTTAGGCTTAGGATTCTTGAATTACAACATAGCTCGCAACAACACGGAAATAGGCGAAGAAATTACTATCGGAGCTACACGAACATTTTCCGTTTGTTTCGGTTATGACATTACTCGCTTCAGTCATTCTGGCATGAAATAAATCTCAGGAGAAAACATACACTTTTAACATGCTTCGAAAGGCAAATAATATTTGATAGGGACTATATCAATTGAGCGTTTGGCCCAGTTCTATCTGGAAGTCTGACGAACAGGATGTGCAAAGTGGCAAGAAAGTTTGTAGAGACATCTACTCCTAGCAATTTTCATACTTGATGAAAAACTTGTTCAACGAAGCCACATTCTTCTTTCTTCTTCTTTTTTTTTTTTTTAATTAAAACCTCCATTTCATTGCTTCTTATTAACGAAACCCGTCTCTTAAAATCTCTTTTTCTGCTTGCTAAAGACTAAATCTGTTAACCAGAGGACATGCTTGATGAACCAAATGGAAAAAAAATAACTAAACAAATAAACATATAGAGATTCTTCATTGGAAATTTGCATAACCAATCTTTCCGTAAGGTTTTATAAGAAATATTTGCCTTTAACAATCGACTATTGCGATTAGTTCTAAATACTGTACATCAAACATTTTAAAATTCGCTTTTAAAGTTATTTTTAAAGCAAAAATTAAGATTAAATAACTGCTGATAACCGAACAGAGCAGATATTATAGGAATATTCTTTTCTAATTTTTCACTTTTAGGTGCCTTTCTCATTCCCTACTTAATCGTCTTGTTCCTTATTGGGAAACCCCTCTATTTTATGGAGCTGGCAATCGGACAGTTCTCTAGTTACGGTGCAGTGAAATTATGGAAATGTGTTCCCTTTTTCAAAGGTAAACGGATTGATTGATATAATTTTTAATTAAATTCAGCAAAAAAATTTGTGTTTGAATTGATAATTTGTTTGAACAGGGATTGGCTTCGGTCAGGCTATTAGCACTTTTTACGTCACCACTTACTATAATGCCATCATGGCGACGTGTGTCTTCTACTTTCTTATGTGCTTTCAGAAGACTTTGCCGTGGACCCATTGCGATTCGTGGTGGGGGGCCAACAGCCTTTGCAAGGAGACCGTTTCCAACCAGGTATTTAGTTCCGTGAAGTCTTTATAATTTACCCTTTACAGTCCATGCAGGTTACAATTTATGACTCTAATACAAATATAAGATATTTTATATTTCTTATACTTACATTTTAGACGAATTTAGAAAATAGCACGAGGTTTGAAAATCCTGCGCAACAGTTTTACGAGTAAGTGCTATAAAATTCTGTAATGCAAAGCTACGAAGGTGTTTTGAAAAATTTTGCCTCCTAGGGCATAGATTCAGCAATTTGCGAGATACTGAGCTATGCATCTGATGAAAGCTTGGAATGTCCTCTACCATACAGTGTCTTACTTTTCAACATGGTCACCATCCCTGTCCACACACTTACGACAACGGTGGACAAGATTTTCATTCCGTCGGCGAAGAAAACGGGTGTCTGGTGCCGGCACCAAAGATGCACTGCTGTTTTCACCTCTTCATAACTGGAGTATCGGTGACCCTTCAGATGTTATGAGTCGTCCATTGCGGGCCTGGTCATATGCAAGCTTATTTTGCCTAGATTGATGTCTTTCACACTTCTTGCCCACCTTCTGACAGTACTCATATCTACACATGCCTTAGTTGGACTACTCTGCGTTAAGGAATTCAATCACAAAAAGTTGTTTCATCACAACGTCCATGTACGTTGCCATTTTTTCAACTATTCTGCGCGGGTGCGCATGAGTGGCATTTTGATGAGCGCCGCTAAGTGTCGTTATAGTCAATGAATCAGGCTTTCCTTTAATACCAGTATCTCGCAAATTGCTGCAGATATAGCAGAGGAGGCAATACGTTTCAAAATGGCCCTCGTAAAAAAACGAATAATAATGTTTGATTATGTGCACACTGAATTAGATTTTTTAAAAATGGGTTAATATTTTAATTTATTTCAGAATATTTGTATTACGGAAATCTAATGGTATAGAGGAAATTGGTTCATTAGACTGGCGATTGGCTCTTTGCCTCCTCTTCTGTTGGGTTGTTCTCTTCTTCATTCTTATCAAAGGCATCAAAAGTTCTGGAAAGGTAAATAAATATAAGTGAAAGCATTACATATTTATAATAATTTGTGCATTAGCACGTATATTTTAAATATTCTTCGAAGAAATTTAGAATTCTGAACTTTAAGTTCCATGAAGCCTAGAAGTTTGTTATTATAACAGGTTTTAAATATATTAACAGCGTACTTTGTTTAATTATAACAGTGTAATCTTGTGAAGAGTTTAGAAACAAAAGAAAGAAAGCTTGCAAAAAAATTCCCTGTGTGTAAGACATAAATTAAGCATAAAAGAAATTCTCGTTACATCATTTAATTTTCTAATAATGTGAAAACGGCTGTTTAAACATTAAAGGCGCCTTGCGAGGAGGGTGAAACCGCAATGCATGTCAAGTGGGTACACCGAACAAGATTCAGAAAATCTCTAAGAGCGTTAGCTGATAAATCTAATCAAGTGCGATCGATATGAAACCTTAATGCAAGTAAAGCTTCTCATCTCCGGCAAGCCAACGTTTTAACTTAAGAGTTACTTTAAACCCTTCCTGGGAGATGTTAAGGTTAGCCAAGAATGAGAACGAAAGACTCAAACAACCACGAAAATTTTAAGAGACGAATATTTTAAAATAAGAATGCAAGAGTAAAGATTAAGTGATTAGTGGTGAGAAGGAAAAGACGTTAAAAAAAAACAGTTTGGCACTTTCGCTGCCATGAGATCACCGGTGGTCTTCATTCGTTTTTACAACTGTTCCGTGAGGATTGCGGTGATCCTCATGTACTGATCAACAGTTGTAATATTTTTAATTTTCAATAATATTATCTCACAAAGGATTTCCATGGTACATAGAAAATATGTGATTCTAAAACTCTTCGCCAAGTTACTGTTTTTATTGTTTTCATTATATAAATATACTAGGTCAGAAGCCTGATAGCCACTTAATTATTTTAATTAATTTTTTAATTAAACAATTTTATTGATTATAATAATTAAATCAATGAATTGATTGATATCAATGGTAGTATTGGCTTAACAGCTTTGTACAAAGTTGAAATCATTTGTGCTTGGTAAGGATGAATGGAAAAAGCTTAAAAAAACTGGAAAAAATAATGAAAAATAAAACTAGTGCTAAACACTGGAGGAAAAACTCATATAAATAACGGAAGGTCCAAAAACGATACGGATACTATTGTTTATCGCCGGCGCGTTTCAGTTTTACACCGATCTCAAGGCTCAGTTAAGATTATGTCAGTTGTTACAAGTGAAATTATACGTTTTTCCTTTGAGATCACGAGTGATACGTATATCACACACTACTAAGTGTAATCGCGCATTTTGATGGGTTTTTTTTTTATTTTATTGCGTGTGCTTATAAATACAATGAACGCTAAGGTTTTAAAAATTCATGGCTTTAGATATTAAAACTCAGCTCATTTTGTTATATTGTAAATTTTTATCTTTTTTTTTTTTATTTGAAATATCTAGACTACCTATGTGACTGCCATTTTTCCTTACGTGGTTCTTGTAACCCTTCTTATTTTGGGGTGCACCTTGGAAGGTGCAAAGGATGGAATTTTGGCTTTCGTAACACCAAACTGGAAACTCTTATTGACTGCACAGGTAAAACATTACAGTAAACATAGCAATAATATCACATATAAGCGTTTTAATAACAATCAGTGACACGATTCTCTTACAAGACGAATGCTGAAGAAAAGAAGGACGAGACATAAGAATTCTGGAATAAAATAAAAAAATGAAAATTGAACACAGGGTGGTAAGACCCTGAAAAAAGCTGACTTTTCGGATAGAGGTTATCCTTTGTCAAAGCACTTTCACTCTTTGCTTTGAAAAATGATAGCTCTATCCGAAACGTTAGTTTTTTTAGGGTCTTACAACCCTGTATTCAATTTTCATTTTTTATCATCTCATGAAAAGAAAGTATTAAATGAATATTCTTGCAACAAGATTAGTCCAATTTCGTCTTGCAATTCTACAGCAATGAATTTTAAACAGCTAACTGTTTTTAAGTCCTGGAAAAAAATAAACACAAAATAAACCAATAGCTTAAAATGAAGCAGGATATGAATGGGTATTGTACGAGTTGAAGCGTAAGAAATACTTTGCTTTCGTATTCAAAAGATTCTTTCTTTCTCTGTCTGTTCTAGAATATATAACCGTGTATATTAGGGCCATACATGCTTATGTTATATTTGTAAAACACATATTAATGTTCACACAATAAAACTTAACTCATTTTTTGGAATATATTTCCCATGTCATCTTCAAAATTTACTCCTAGAAAGCTCAAGATTTTCTCACTTGATAATCACATTTCAATTTTTTTAACTGTTTAGGATGTCACATCTCGAGATCTTTTTATAAAAAATGTATAATGTATAAAAGATGCTTCCTTGTTTAAAAGGTGTGAAATTATTGCACTTGCCACTAGAGTGAATATCCTGCATGAATCTTACGAACGGGAAAATGGCAATGAATTCACTCGAAAGAACAAAACACCTTTTACGGGATGTTATGAATTTAAATGTACAGAATTTAAACAAACAAAAACATAAAAAAACGAATATCCTTTGAAAAAAGATTAATGTTATTTACATAATTTAGATCAAATAACTAATATTTAGTTGTTAGTTTTCACCATAGATGGGAGCAAGGAAACATCTTTCGAAATTGAAAGCAATTCCCAGCTTCTCTGGCTAGGGTAAACTTTTTTTATAATTTTAAATGCAAGTTTTCTTGTTTAATTAAACTAATTTCTAAACACATCTACTATTGTTAATGCTTGATCAAATTATTCTCCAAACGCTATACTGAATGGCCTGGTGCACTCTCAATTCGAAAATTGATTTCTCTAATGATTTATGCTATTAAATTACTCTGTTCAGTGCATTATAAATATCTTGTACTCACTATTTAAATTAAGCTTATTGTTTTGTATTAATATCTATTACTACTTTCTTTTTATAGGTTTGGTATAAAGCTTGCGAACAGTCTTTCTTCTCTTTGGCGGTTGGTTTTGGTAATCTTGCAATGTTTTCCAGTTATAATCCCTTCCGGCACAATGTTTACAAGTAGGTTCAATTATATTTCCACAGAATTTAAAATAGAACCATAATCGATTCTTTTTTCCGTTGTGTGAATATGTTGCGTAAAATCAACGCTTTCAAAATCTTGATTCAGTTATTTTACTCGAAATTTATTCACTATTCAAAATATTTAGATTAGGACGCACATTTTAATGTTTTTAATTCGAACTCAAATGTAATTAAATAAGCCTTTAAGGAGAATCTGATAATTTTTTTCTTTGTAAGGAATTTTACGCTTATGACATTGCTTTGTGAAACTTAATTCAATTAGTTTCTTACGTAAGTTTCATCCAATTCAAAATGACATGCAGATTGGCAATTATTCATCAAGTCACCGTTGAAAATCCTGCCTTAAGGGAATAGTTCCATTTTGAACACTTACATAAAACAAAACCATCTTACTTTGTACAGTAATAAATGTCCGTTTTGTTCTATTGTTTTTGACTAATAAATTTAAGAATCTACTTGGGAAATGATTTGCACGTATTTTCTATGGTAATTAGATGTAGTGTTAAGAAATCAGTGTCAAGATTTTTGCATATCTTTAAAATGCGTGGAAAAATCCCCACCGAATGTTAAATATATATAAATTGAATTACTTACTATTAACTTCTTAACCCGGCACCTTAAATTTTAATTAAACATTCTAGTTCCAAAGACTTACTTAGAATTAGCTTGGAATCATTTCAAGAATACTCTCTTTATGAATGAGAATTTTTATTGATAAAGAGTATTGAAGATTTAATATTTTTTCTTTTCATACACACTACATCTATAAATTAAGCTTTATTTAATAGAAATGTTGGGCGCTTTTTATGCTTCAAAATAAATAAAAATTTGAATGAAAATTAATAAACGAAGATTCAGTTACATGTATCTAAAAATATAATATAGTTTAGATATATGAAACCAATGTTTGTACGTGATAAATCATGGTGTAAATGAATTCAGATTAATTTTTAAAGTTCGTTTGTCATCGAGGAATATAAGAAACTGTCGTAGATTTTCTTATTCAAACATATGTCGTCAGATAAATTAACGATCATATTATGATGTCTTTATTACAAGAAAATTATCCAAAATTAAAAGTGACAGAAGAATGTGGCTCAGAATAATGCATGACGAATTTTCTGCTAAAAAAGTAGAAATTAATGATAACGCTTAAGGTAATCCGTACTCTGATAGTCTTGTCAGTCGCTGGGAATGAGGAAACGCGAAATGCATTTTGCTGTTATCACTCAATTTGCATTTAAATGCTCATGTCACTTTGCCATTTAAATACAAATACGAAGATTTGTCATATTTTGATCATTTCACAGTACTGTATATTGATCATTTAATAGAAATAAACTTTACATCTGTCAATCGAGTAAAACTGTTAGTTAAATGATAAATTTATTTAATTTATAAATCAAGATGATGATTTATTTAATGGTAATTTATCACTGCTTGCCTTCTGAATATTTTTAATATTCCCTGTTTGAATGTACAGTCGGGTGCAAAAAGGTTTTTACCTAGGTCAAAGTTGTTCGGCTTCCTTACAATACTTCAATCCAATGAGATTGCTTTTTACAGTTATCCAGTCGAACACGCTTACTGATGGGACGATTCCATTAAGTTTTATCTTAGCATCGGGGGTAGGCAAGTTTTACGTCACGTGCTCAACTATGTTGACAAAAAGATTATTTTGGCTGTTCTGTTGAGAATTTTTGTTTTATTAATAATAAACTAATCTATTTGGTTAGTAATGTAACATAAATGGTGCATAGTATCGATATAATTATATGCGTAATCAAGAGATAAGTTGATGCCGCGCTCGTTTCGATGTGATGCGGAAGTGACTTACAGGTGTCAGTGGAAACTATTTTCTTTTGACTGCTCGAAAGGTTACAAGTCTCATTTTTTGTGTGTATATAAACTAATCAACGACAATTATGCCAAAACTAACCGAATTTTTTTTAATTTATTATATAATTATATATTTTAATAGGAGAATTAAAATATAAACTAAAATATTAATATATATATTTTAATATTTTAATTAATTCATATCACCGTTACTTTTACAAAAATCCTCTTTTGTTCAAATCATTTAATATTCTCTCCTATTAAAATATATAATTATAGAATAAAGCATGACATGACAATAACATGAAAAGTTTTTAAAACCCTCAAATAAATAGATCAAATTGCACACTTGGTTGAAAAAAAAATTAATCTGTTTATGGTGTTCTTTACATACACTGTTTAAAACTTAAACGAAATCAAAAACGCGATAATGAACAAAAAAAAGTCTATCCATATCGGATTCGTTCTCTGCTATTCGAGGCAGTAGGCAGAGATTTTAACGCGACTGCTGTCAGACGCTATCGCTTATTATAGTCAGGAGAGAGCACGTGACGAGCACATCCCAAGCGTATACCTGCTACCCTATTTTCATTCAGAAGGGACAGGTCCATTCTAATCTGCCTTGACTCTCAGTACCTGATTTTGCAACCGATCAACATCCATAAGCTCAACCCCTACGGGATAGGTAAAAACCTTTTTGCACCCGACTGTACAATTAATCGAGACAGTTGCTGATCGTAGCGTAGCCAGAGGTTGACGAGCTTTAGTTTGCCCCGTCGAATAACAAATCATACCAAGCATACTAAAATAAAATATAAGATCTATAATCATTTTAATTACATACAACGTAAAAAGCAAATATCTCTGAAAAATTTAAGAAACGATGTTTATTTCTGAAGTAAAAAAATTAACGACAACATTCTAAAAAGTTATTTTTCTTGCTTTTCTGTTAGTAAGATCTTCGATGACATTGATATCGAAGTCTATTTCGTCTGTTAGTTGTTCTTCTATATGCAGCATGGCAAAAGTTATCAACGTCTTTACAGAACTTTATGGGTTATTTCCCTTTCTAATAAAAAAAACTAATGCTATTATTAATCTAGCATAGCTTAGCGCTTGCCATCCTTGCTATTGCCAAAAATTTCCAACAGTAACCACAGCTTTCGCGGAAAATTAAAATTGTGTCAGACGTCTTGTATCCTTATACTATCTCGATCGACAAAAAACAACTTTATTCAGGGCTGTAGACCAAAAGCGCCGCCCAGGGCGGACCGTCCACCATTCCGTTTGCTGCGCTGCTGTTTTAAGAACCGCTTATTATCTATAAGAAAAGTACCTCTAATTGATGCCTTGCACAGACATGTTTATCTATTATTTATGTAATTCTGTCTTTTTTTGTCATAGAAAACTAACTTTTAAAGTTAAATTTGCCTGAACTATTCAAACTTCTAAAATTTCTCTCTTAAGTTAATTTTTATTTGTCAACAGTGATGAAGGCTTAATCATTACAAAGATGTGTTCGTTTTCATTTTTTGTAGAGATGCGATGATCGTGAGCATACTGGACACCCTCACTAGCCTTCTGGCTGGCTTCACAATTTTTGCCATTTTGGGCAACATGGCTTTCAAACTGGGCATGCCCGTCTTGAAAGTCGTGGATTCAGGTAAGTTCTCCTGAACGAAGAGATTACAGGAGGAGATTGCAAGAGGAAACGAGATGACTACGTCACTGGTCATGCTTCATTACCTCCCAAGGAAGTGTGTGTGTGTGTGTGTGTGTGTGTGTGTGATGTGTGTGTGTGATGTGTGTGTGTGTGAAGATGGGCAAAGGGAGTCTTATGACCCGTCGCTGCTCTCGCTCGTGAGGCAGCAGTGCACTCGGGTGAAAGAAGGAACCCGGCCAACCGGGAAAGGGTTCGACCCTTAGTGATGTTTATTAGCCTTCACGAGATTCGGTGATGCAATCGAATATTATGAATTAAGCCTTTTAAAATGAAGATGCAAAAAATTAATCTATGCACGATTTGAGGGATATGAAGAGAGCATTTCCATCATTAATAAGATTTAAAGGGTTTTGCCTTTCCCTCGCTCTTTTCAGAAGCCAATTAGCTTCGATTTTTATTTCAATGAAATCTGTCCGTAAGAAGGAAACCACTTGTACGAGGAATAAGAACTCAAAAGGCTTTTTACTTATTTATTTTTGCCCACATAAAAGCTTGTTTTTATCTTGCTTATCAAAAACAAATTTACGGAATAATTATTAGCATTTACAAATATAATATGAAAATGCTAAGTGCTTTCGTTTAGGAATTAGAAGATAAAGCTGGAAAGAGGATGGAAAAGATAAAGATGGGAAAAGGACGTTCAGAAGTTAAAATAACTCATTATAACGTATTTTTTGATATTTATCAAATGGCAGATCTTTCAGCCAGAAAAGTGCTTCAATGATAGAAACTTAATGGCGATTTCAAAGATTGGTAATTATTTAAAATAAAGATATTTCATGACACCCCGCAAACTCACTAGTTTAAAGATGCATATTTGTCTGAAATTCAAATTTTTCAGTCTTTGACGCCTGATTTTTATGCATAAGACTTTGTCAGTATCCTGATATTGTGTGAAACTCTAATTTAGTTATAAATATGATTGTCTTTCAGCTGTGGTTTAGTATGACATAACCAATAAGATTGATTGTTTGTGTACTTTAAGCATAGAAGAGTTTAAATTGTTTAAACTTGTAGGAGTAAATGATTATGTTACAAATAACTAAACAAGAGTTGTATGCCACTTCATCTGAGAATGAATGAGAAATTTCTATAAAAAAAAGACAAAAACATGACACAGATAAATATTTATGTACTGTAGAAATTGCATCCAGTATATTTTTAAATTTTTTAAGAAATTTATGTTTTAATTAAGGTAGCTAAGCTAACTTTATGGTGATTTATTTTAAGGTGTTGGGTTGGCGTTCATTGCCTATCCGCAGGCATTATCTGGGATTCCGTTCGTTCCTCAGCTGTGGACGGTACTCTTCTTCCTCATGCTCTTCATCCTAGGCATTGGTAGCTCTGTAAGTATCTGCTTTCATAAAATATTGAGTAAACAAAGTGCTAAATACATGTATATTTAATCAATAATTTGTCACGAATAACAATCTGTTGGTGCCGTGGCATCGACTTCATCAATGACAGAGCGTTGACGGAGACCTTATTCTCAGTTTCTAGCTTTTTGAAATGAATCGACGCAACAAGGGGTTTATAACATTAACCAAAAATATGGCAATTAAAAAAAGTCTCGTATCACTATCCTCTTTGCTTCTGGATCCTAAACGTGGCTTGCTGAGCTGGCGGCTCCGGGACTTGATTTCTGAGGTTCGTCTGCTCTTTGGTGTTCTGCGATTGCTCGTATATTTTAGCTTCTATTCGTTCTTAACTTCTAATTTAGTTTTCTGACGTCACTGTCTATTTCTCGTGACTGAACGTCCGATGTGATTTTCTCTTAAAGACTTCAGCTTAACAAAATTCTAGATCGGGAAACATTTTCTGTCCGTTGGAAGTACATTGTCTCATCAGTCGCGATTTCTGACGGCGTCGGATTAGGGTACAACTAATTCCAAAGAACTACATTCTCTTACGGTCTAACTGATCTCAGGAGAATGAGTCCCTGCTGGATCTCCCAGCGAAAGACCGTTTGCTTGACCGGTCTTCCTCACTCAAGAGCTTATCGCGACAAGACCATTTGCTTGACCGGCTTCTTACTGATGAACTCATCGCGAAAAGACCTCGAATTAATTAAAACTCTGTTTTGTCTCTTGCCGTGCGAATTTTGGTCGTATGACTGTAGCTTCCTTATCTCCCTTCAATCTTTTCTCTTTCCACCCACACTTGGGGACTCTGTTAACATGCGTGTTTTGTACTTCCCATTCAAAGAAGAAGCCAGCTTCGGTGTCTGACTGTTACGATAGAAAAATTTAACTTTTTATATAAGTGAAAGACATTTTATGATCAACTGTCATTCCGTTGCCTAAAGCAAAGAGATGATATCGCTCTTCAATCTTATCTTTTTAAAATGTTAAGAAAATGTCTAAATACAATTTAGGTTAAATAAACATATTAACTGCCTTAAAACACGTCTAATACAGTCGAATATTGAATCGGTACATTAATTTGGACCCTCAAACTAATGTTCCATTTAATAATTCACTTAAACTGAAGACGTTTAAATAAGCTCAACCAATCTGGAAATTAACTCTAACAACTTCCATTTTTCTAATTTATAATGAATATTATAAAAATCTATCACTTAAGTCCTCACATACACCCAATCTTCCTTCATGACGGTGATTAGGCGGTTGAATAACGCCATCCTCATTTGAGTTTGCACATTTCAAACATCGTGTCTTTTCGCTGTTGTGTTTGAATATGTAGGTATCAATAAACGAAGGGCCCATCGGGAGAGTTTTACGCATACAAGAAACTAGATAGTATACCTTATCTGACAATGAGTGAGCCCAGAATACTCTCTGAACGCCCTTTGTAGTTCCAGTTGGCTTGTTGAACCAGTTATCAACGTTTCTGGTTCCGATTTGATGATTCGCTCAATCACATTCCAAACAAATTAATAGGGTACAAATCCAGATGCATTATGAACCAGTGGATGGTCTTGCTCATTTAAATTGTAGAAACTGTATTTTGGATGGTCTTGAACTCGTACAGGAAAACCGTGAAAATTTACAAATAGCACAATAAATTTGTAAAATACCCTAGATGTTATATTTCAGGAGAATATGTTGGAAATATTCTACGAAATTTTCAGTATACGCAGTCAATCTTGTCTCATATTTTCGAAATGGCGAGTCGTACATAAAAACAAGCGTAATGCGAAGCGTTTGGGGAAAAATAAATTATAGGCGAAACGCATTTACAAATAGAAGTAGGCATACTTATTACTTTGAAATTTCAATATTTACTTGAACGCATTATACTGTAATTATATTATGTTGTTTTATTTGCATATAATAATTAACACTCAATTTATTTAAGAATAAGAAAAGCCCGCTTAACCTTGAAAGATATTACGTGACTAAAATATGATATTTCTTTGTCGTAAGATAATTGAAAATTCCCACCTATTAATCTCCTCATATTCATCGAAGAGCATTCTGAATATCAATTTTATTTATATTTTTATGAGCTATAAACAATATCCGCATAAACCATTTTCTCCTTATAAGAAAAAGTCTCGGCTGTTCACAAAGCAATTCACAAAGCCCTTCATTTAATTTATAAAAAAAAAATCTGTGGAGCGGAGGTCTCAACGTCTCTTTAGAGAGCCAAAATTCCTGTTTACGCCGTTATTACACTCATTTATGTTGATAACTTGCGTGAGTTTGAAGGTTATTCCTCCCTTGTCGGGGCGAAAAAATTAAAGTGGCTGGAGGCTTGCTAGTTATTACAATTTCCTTCGAAGTTAATGTTTTGGATTTTATTTCATCTTCTTCCTATGTAAAGAAAATAGCAATTTCAGACGAAAACAAACTATTCAGTGTTGAACTCAAGCCTGGCTGAACTTGTTAAGCAATTTTCTTTTTTTTTTCTTTTTTTTTTTTTTTTTTTAAAAAAAAAAAAAAAAAAAGGTCAGTTGATTGTAGAAGCTCTTAATTTAGTTCTGATTTCTAATTCTCGCAATTGTCGGTAGACGTGAGTACGGTTATCATTATTTTGAAGAGCTTTGGGTAACAAGCATTGATATACACACAAATATGGGCAAAAAAATGTGTTTGGAATGATGAAAAAAATAAGCTGTATCTAATAAAATTTATAAATAACTATTTTTACCATAAATATTAGAAAACAAAGGAATCACGAATATATTTTTTTTTTTTTATTAAAAAAAAATAATTTCATTTTAGGTATCGCAAGTAGGGAATGTCCTGACAGTAATCACTGATGAATTTCCTCATATCGTTAAATGGAAAGCCGGACTCGTCATATGCATTTTATGCTACGGAATCGGTCTTTTATATGTCACCGAAGTGAGTTTATTATGAATAAACATTATTAATGTTAATATTATGCATTTTCAAAGGTACCTCGTTTTGCTTAAAAAATTATGCATAAATCTAAAATTAAAATTTTGGCAGGGTGGCCAATACATACACAATCTTATCGATAGTTTCGGTGCCGGCTTCACGACTTTCATTTTTGCGGCAATGCAAGCGGTGGCGATCATGTGGGTGTATGGTAAGTGAGGCCATCTATCGATGTTTTTTTGAAATTTCCATCAGAAAAGCAATTGGCTTAGGATTTGATTTTTCCAGGAATGACCAGATTCTGCAAAGATATAGATTTCATGCTCGGACGACGGATGAGCTGGTATTGGAGGATATGTTGGATCTTCATTGTGCCCGTTGGCCTCGGCGTAAGTTAATTCTTTCGCTTATTCCATTATTAAATCGGCACTCCTTACTCTAAGCGATGCCTTAAAATTTTGGTTGGACCTGATGTTATTTTAAGCTTCATAATTAACAAAAATAATCGAAAAATGAGTAACTGAAAATTTTAACTCAATTTTTTTGCTTATCTACAATTTTTTCCATTTCAATGAAAATCGTTGTTTTTTATAAGATAAAGATTGTTTAGTGGTATTTAAAACTTCATAAAGCTTATAATTATTTGTACACTTAGGAATAAAAGAAGCATGCTTATATTAAAATTCAAGGAAAACTTGTTAAAATAAAGAGTAGGAGATGTAGCTTTGATAAAGATTATTTTTTTTAATTATAGATTTACATACAATAAGTAAACAATAAATAGCAATAGATTTTTCTTCTCTTAACTTCTTTTGAAGTAAATACAGAAAAGAGTAAGCCAGAGCAAAACTCAATTATAGCATTATAGGATCAACTAGCTGATATTCCCAGCGTTGCTCGGGCTCTTTCTTGATGAAATTTTGCAATATCTGAATGTGAATATACAGTAAAAATGAACACATTTAAAAGCTCAGAATTAAAACAGAAAACTTCATATTGTAAAACCGAAGAGAATTCTCTGAAAATGCTCCCAATGGATGGCCCTCTCCAACTATGCAAAAATAATTTCTTGGCCACGTAAACTTACTTTAGATGTAAACTCGTCCTGCTGTGGTGAACTTCGACGATACAGCGGATACCCATATTCATCTTTATAGATGTTCGATACGTGGCCTCAATTTCTTCCATGGGGCTTGTTTTTCTCTTCTTGTTGGCATTGGATGTTCATGATCGTTTGTGTCTTGTGTGCTCTGCAATTCCAACAATCTGAGTGGAGTTATTGACTACTTGGTAATCTGTTGTTGCTATTCGCAATATGCTTTCAATGTCTATGAAGCAAAACTTGGGCATTCATCACTTGGAATGATCTAGTAGTCGCCGTTTCTTCTGTTAACATGTTTGGAACGTCGACGGCCGTCTGGAAACTTCGATGACCACTGGGTCACTCACCACTTACTCAGTTGCAGCCGTGCGTTGGCGAAACCGATACAGCGCCGAGCGAAGGGACTGCTTCCTCTGCCGCCTTTTCACTGTTTCTCAATGGTCTGCTAACTCTCCATTATCTGCAGTTACTGCTCATTTTTAAAAATTTTCAAGAAATTAATAAGTAATAACTATCAATTCCGAAAAGCCCGAACGACAGGAATTCTATGTATTGTTACAAATTCCGACGACTTCTCATTGATTTTCAGAGGATAAAGACCCTCCTTCCAGCAGTATACTGACGTAAATTACGCGAAAATTGAAATTATCATCAGGAAATTAGAAAGCCCGAAGAACATTACATTTTATAAGAAGTTGGTCCTCGACGTAAGCATGTAATTGTGTCCCCAAAATATTTTTATTAATGAAATTTACATTACCGTAAAATAAACATGATATTAATGAAAAAAAATAAGCAGTCTTGAGATTAATTGTCCATGTCTTAATGAACGTTATAAACCGTGCGATCCAAAAGTGTGTTACATTTTTTCATGAAACTAATAATTGTTTTGCCGTGACGAATTCTTTAGCAAAACAACATGCGATGTTCACAGGCAATTTGTGTTGCCAGAGAAGGCAAACACATTGAATCCGTAACCGATGTATCGAAGAATTGTTAGACAAAGTTTCATGAAAAAATGTAAAAAAATGTAACACACATTTGGATCACCCGATATAATTGTTTGATTGATTGCATCTAGTACTTTTTCTCTAATTTTTATATTTATTACCATACCACTGTTGATACAAACACGACCGGCCTATTGTTGCACAAACTTTGCCTTGCATTGTTGCCTGTTGAGATACTTCTTGTTAGTATGTCCTGCCATCATTTTGAATATCGATTATCATCGATAATCATTTTTTCGAAATCTCTTGTAGACAGTGCTTATCTCTTGCTTTGAAGATTAAGTGTGCAAAATTTCATCAAGATCGGTAAAAAACTGTAGATTTGTATAAGAAACAAACACACAAACAATCTTTAATCTTTATGTATATAGATATATAGGCTTATGAAAATCAATAATTTACACTGCTCACAAAAATTAGTGGATATTTCAAAAATGAATATGAAGCGATAAAAAAGAAACATTTGATTTTTGTTTATTAAACAAGAACATCAGAAAAGCAAATGACAAATCAAAGAAAGTTGTCTGATTATGCAAATGAAATGCAACTTTCATTTCATTAGTCAAAATGAACTATAAAAAGGCTAAAGTACTAGACTATCTGCAGTTTCCCTAATCATCAAAGTCCACATTCTGCAATATCCTTGCTCTTGCAATGCCCCTGGAACATGATTTGCCCGAATCCGAAACCTGGAGAGCCATAGAATATCTTGAAGCTGGTCAAATACACACGACAGTAGTAGCAGCATTTGGAATACCCCAAAGCGTGATGAGCAGACTATGGAATCGCTTTCAAGAGACTGGCACAGTACGAAGAAGACGAGGGCAGGATCGCCCACCTGGCACTACAGCAAGGGGTGACCGCTATTTGACGTTATTGGCACGAAGGAACCGGCGCAGCAATGCGACGGAACTGCGGGCCAATTTCTTGCTACTACTGGACGACGAATATGCACCCAGACCATACGAAATCTGCACCATCGTGTTGGACTGTATGCCCGGCGACCAATGGTATGCATTCCGTTATCTGCTGAACACCCATAGAACTTGTAGAAGGTGGGCTGATGAGCATCGTCATTGGTCCCGTGATGAGTGGTCAACTGTCCTCTTCTCTCATGAGTCAAGGTTCAGTTTGCAGCCTGACAATCATCGTACCCTGATCTGGAATGAACGAGGAAATGGGAGTATCCAGCTTTTGTGCGAGAAAGAGATTCCTTCAGTGGTAGTAGAGTCATGGTGTGGGCTGGCATGAGCATTGGTGGTCGTACCGACCTTGCAGGTCATCAGAAACGGAACACTGACTGCTGTCATATCGAGATGAGATCCTGCACCCTATAGTGTTATTCTATACTGGAGCAGTTAGAAACAACTTTTTTTTCATGGATAATGCAAAGCCCCACCGTGCATGCTTCAGAAGGCATGAATCGAACGCATGGAGGACATTTCACGTTCTCCAGACCTGAATCCCATCGAACATGCTTGGGATGCACTGGGAAGACGGCGGGCAGACCTCCAATGCCTCCCACAGCACTTCTTGAGCTGAAAGTTTCCCTGGAGCAAGAGTGGCAGAGGATCCCGCAAGATCTACTGGACAATCTGATCTTGTCCATGCCTCATCGCCATCAGTATGTTTTGGCAGTCCAGGGTGACCATATCCTCTTCTGAACAGTCAATGTGTGTCACTCTCGTCCAGTTTGACGTGCTTCTGTTCATCCCCACCAATCACGATAATTGAGTTTGTTGCAACTTTATTTGACTTGTCATTTGCTTTTCTGGTGTTCCTGCTTAATGGGGAATTGTCAATAAACATAAACAAATGCCATGCACATAATGCTTCCCCTGTCGACGGTTTTCAGAAATAGGCATTAGAAATGTGCTAAGTTTGCTTGTGTTTGGCTACAATTTTATGTTTAAATCCTGTCTTCGATATTAGACAACACGATTTCATTTGTTAACTACCCAAAAGTTGAATTTCGATACAAACAGTTCTTGCACTCTCGGTTATGCAATTTGGCGTCCTTGTGTAGACATCACGAGAAATTCTCTATAAACAAAAATCAAATGCTTCTTTTTTATCGCTTCATATTCATTTTGAAATATCCTCTAATTTTTGTGAGCAGTGTTGAAATATTTTGAGATATAACAGCATATTCAACTTTATCCTCAGTCAATCTAAAAAAAAATAATGAAAAAAATGCTCCTTTTAAGAATAATTACTTGCTTTGCAAAATGTTCTCCTAAAATGTTTTAATCGTTTGCAATGACATGAGAAAGAAAATTTCATACGTGTGTGGTTACTAGGAAATCTGTTGAAACCACATGCACGTGCAAATAAATGGAAGTTGAACATTGGGTCAAATTAAAGGTCAAAAAATTAGAGTGCTTAAAAATGTTATCGAATTTTAGTGGAACCGAAAGAATACGCGTGGAGGGTTTCGATTTAATGTTTCTCTTTTAAATTGCAGGTGATTTTCATCTATTCCATTGCCACGTATAAGCCACCTAAATTAGGGGATTACGTTTATCCTACCTATTGTATTGCAATCGGTTGGTGTATTTCCGCCGTGGCCTTTGGGCAAATCCCCATCTGGGGAATAATCACTGTGTACAGGCAGAAAGGAGCCACTTTGTGGGAGGTAATATGAAAATCGATAGACAATCCAAAGCCTTCAATTGTTATACCGTTCCTATTCAAATTTGTGAAATCTGTTTAAATGCTTTTATTTTTGAACATTGCAGAAGTTCGTTTCGTCGTTTCGTCCAGCGGAAGACTGGGGTCCTCGAAACCCCAAGGACCGGATTGAATGGCTCACCTATCACTGAAACGCATCCCTCCCACCAGTTATTGAACTTGAAGCCATTTTTCTTAAACCCTCAACAGATTTGATGGATTAGACCGAAGGGAATTCTTTCGTTTGGAAAGAAAGCAATTTGTAAGAGAAAATGAAAGGAACGAAGAAAGAAATGAGAAAAACAGAAAAAAACGGGAAAATGTTTTTTTTTGCATCGTCGGATTTGAAGGGGGGAAATGCATTCTTATATTAGCATCGCTTATATAATTTTGTAAATAATCACTTTACTACTGTATATATGTTTTATGATACCCAGAATGGCTCCGAAGAAAGAACTTCGTTCAAGATATTTCCGTTGATGTGAAATATGTGCATATGTGTGCGTGTGTGAGTTTAATTCCTTCAAAGAATGCTATCGACGAGTTATTCGGTCTACGAAGTGATATTTTTTTTATGATATTGATAAAAATGAAAACAGTGACGACAATTCTGAAGCAAATCATATAAAGTAACAAAGAAAACTCCTACGAAAAAAAAATTATATTGATACACTTTAGTGCTACTTTATATTTAAACATTACAGGATCATAATACTGAGTGAATAATGCCGTGTAGTATTTGATGTAATACAACGTGAGTCTTTCATTTTCGGGAATGATAATTGGAACGAACAAATCTAAAATACAAACTTATTTGTCTGGGTGAGGCAAAAGTCTGGTAATAGAGTGTAAGTAAACTCGAAAACTGTTTGATGTAGCTTAATGAAATTAAAAATCTTATTACTAACTATGTGCCTTATGTGAGGGACCTTGGAGCGACGCGAGCGAGCGGACGAATTGAGGAGAAAAATGCGCGAATTAAAGAGAAGCGGCTGGCGTGTCTTACGTGAGCGAAAGGTGAGAGCGATTTCAGTGCGGCGAGCTAAAGAGGTTATTACAGTGAGACCAGTCAGATTATTTTACGACGGTCATGCTATCTGTACGTAAACGTCGTTTTCTGCTAATGAAAAACTCTTATGTAAAATTATTACAAACGAAGAAGAGAAAATGAAATTGTATTTTATTTTTATTTTATTTTATTTTATTTTATTTCTCCGCGTCAAGAAAACGTATCCAAAATCACCAAGGCATTTTTGGAGTTTACCGGGGGATTGACCCTCTTTATTTGTGGAGGATTAATTAAGATAAATAAACCTCCCCTTTGAGAAATCAAACCCGCCTTTGAAAAATTCCTGTAAACGAGCTTGGTGGCACCGTACTCTATTCTAAATAAAGTTCTAAATAAATAATAAGGACTCTCCCCATGGTCATCCAACTCAATTATTAACCTAATATTGAAGAACTGACCTTATACTTATTATAATTAAATGGTAACTTAATTTTTGCAAATTACTGTAATAGATGTGCCTTCAAAGTAATTTTTTAAGAATCAGTTTTAATGAAGTTTTTCAAG
>JAHWFO010001925.1:663196-719776 GCA_023313115.1 Rhysida immarginata
CTCTGGATAGACCTGGATTAACGACTGCTGTATGATGGTCACAGCAGCCGGGGGGAGGGGGGGGTGAAGATCCTGAGTCACTGATCAGTCGCCCATCCAGTGACTAGCCGTGCCTGATTTTGCTTAACTTCACTGAAGTTGTGTTTCAGTGAAAGCCCACCAGACCACGGCCTCCCCCTGGTTATTCCATTAACCTTTAATAAGTAATAAATAAATAATAAGGAATAAATAAATAATAAAAAAGAAGACAAAAATAAACGGAATAAATTCTAAACGAGTTTAATTGTATATAATAAGCGGTTATTCGAATTGAGAAGAAACTAAATGAAAAAATTACTTTTTTATTGATTCTGTTATTCAGAATCGGTCTTCCAAAAGTATAAAACTAAATAAAGGAAAGGATAATGATATTGCCACCCAGAAAATTCTTTGGTTGTTCGACAATGGCCTAACCTAACCTTTAAGATCATATTAACGGTTATGTAAAATCACTTACGTTATGAAGAGTCTTAGGAAAAGTTTTAAAAAAGAAAGATGTTTATATTTAGATCGCTTGTCATTACTAAGCTAGATTATGCAGTCGTCTTATGGTCAAATGCACAAAATGCTCGGTTAATGACCTGAGGTGCCTTTAACTTGTGTAATAAGATTTGTTTTTTTTCTGCAAGTAACTATGCCTCTATTTCTGAATTTTGCTACCAAATTGGACTGTCATTACTCTTATTGTCAAATTCGAAGAGCTTGAGAGGACTGGGAAGCACTTTAGTTTACCTTGGATTAAACGATCAAGTATGAAGTGAACGCCTCAAACGAATAAACTTTCACCACTTGTGATTATCTCTACGAGACTTTATAATTATATTTCTTTCTATGCTGTTTCTGCTTGCAATTCACTTCCAGATCAACCACACGAGTATGCTATTTTTAATTATAACTGATAGAATTCTATAGCCCATAATGTCACTTCCCCATGTGGGTAGCAATAATCTTATTCATCTTGAGGGTAATATTGATTATGATTTTAATATCTCTTATTAGATTGCTTTACATTAGATTGGTAATTTCTGTCATACTTGCCACACTCTCGATTCATTACAAGAACATGTCTGCAAATTCTGGTCGTGAACAACCTATGGTCATGGTATGTAATTTTGGAAAGGTTTCAATGAGTAGAGATGTTAAATGTATTGGATTTTAGAGCATCTCATTTGTCGCTGGAAAAATCTTTTGAAACGGGTCATCGATTCCGGATACAATGAAAGTTACTTATATTATTATAAACATATAAGGCTTTTGAATGCTCTCTCCAAAGTACAATTTCGGTACTTTTGCAGAGGGGAATCTCTTCTCATCTCCAAATGATAACATTTCTATGGTAAATAATAGGAGTGACCAATCTGTGGCACATAGCCAAATTGGATAACTTGAACTTTGGTGATAATAAACCTGTTCATGCGTAAATAATAAAAAAAGGCTTTTAAATGCCATTTGGCCAAATTAGATAACCTGAGCTCATGGTGCAAAAAAATTGGAGAATGGAACATTGGCTAGCAGATGAACAACGTTGTTTGTGAAAAGCAGGCACGCGTTTTTCTTAATCTCTTCTCCGCGATACCTGTTAGATATGACATTTCACCTTTTCCCCATGCTAATTCTGTAATGCCAAGGTCTATAAAAGATCTTTTATAGACCTTGTATAATACCAACGATTACATTGACATCTGGCGGTCAGGGATGAAACAAAATTATTAAATGACGTATCATAGTATATTATTAAATGACGTTGTAAACTTTATTATTAAATTACGCCTTATATTATTAAAACTATATTTAATATAAAATAATAGAAAATACAAAACAAATTTAATTTCAACTTATTGCTTTAAATATATACAGATCGACATCCGCCTAATTAAGTTCGATCTTGGACTAATAACTAAGTCCAAGGTTCGATGAAGGGAATCTGAAAAATGAGCAGTCGTCTCTGTTTCTTCGATTCAAGCAAAATTTCGGCATTTTTTTCAATTTTGAATCAATTGAGTTCGTTGCGCACGGAAATTGGAAGTTCAACTGTATGATCAAAATGTACCGACGTTGTCAAAGCCAACGAGATAACAAGGCCTGGAAGCGGAAAACTCAGCTGAACATCGGGGTGCTAGCAATAATCACTGATTGTTAACATCCAAGATGGAGACTTCGTGACGTAGTAAACAAACGTCCGCATGACGACTAGGAAAACTTGATGAAGGGAGACTTCATCAAGTTTCCCTAATGACGACATGACAAAACGCGCCATCTGGGTGAGAGCGGCACAACCCAAAAATCTCGAAATTACATGCAAATTAGCCTTATGTCATATTGTATCTCGTTGTATTGATGATCTCGGCTTTCCAGGTAATTTCATTATCATGACATTTTTATAATGCCAAAATTGTGCAGTAACAATTGTTCTTGTTTTTTTTTTTCGTCTCAAGATCTTCTTACGCATCTTTGGTGTTCCCTACAACTTCGTCTATTAGGATCCCAGTTTTCCTCCAACAATAAAAGGATCACATGACAGTGCAGTGGCCGGCAACTAAGTATACTTAATATTTATACAATTCTAAATTGTATTTAGCTCTTTGGTGTTAATAATTAAATTGTTGAAATTAAAACACCATCTGCTTTTTATTCTTGAACCTCACTTACTTTTACATGACAGTCCACTATAGGCTTGGCAACTCTCGCCCTTTCGCGCTTCGCGCTTGTTCCAGTCTGTGCAAAGAACAAGCGCGAACGGAATAAACGCGACTGGAAAATGTCTCCCTGGCGAGAATTGGCAAGCTGGTCCACTATAATAAGCAATAGACAAAAGGATATATCGGATTAATCGCTAATGTAACCGAAAAATTTTTAGGAAAGTAATGCCAATTTTATTCTTCGAGCAAAACCAGCCCGCCCTCACTGATTAATGCTTCCAACTTACAATAACTTCTGCGTCATTTACAAGTACAATATGGAACAAAAATGCCCTGGAAATATGTGTTGCAGGGATATCGTTTAACACGTGTAGCATATGAGATGAAATGCAACTGGTTCATGCTATAATGCTAGTTTGCGAAATCTAACAATACTGGCGTGCATTTAAAACAGTCTCCAATGAATGCTCCATTCTGGTAGATAGGGATATTCCCGCAAAGGTTAAATGGGCTCAAAACACATCTTTATTAACTTATACTGACGTATGTTGCCCTTTTTGATTGCCATAGTTTTTTATGTTTAATACAGTTTCTAATGAAGACTGTTTCGATTTTAGCCTGGTTTTGCTTCAGCTAGCATTCGTTTTTTTAACAGTTTAAATTCGAATTTTATACTTCAAATGCACGGTTGTCTTTAATAACAAAAAATTTAAATTTTATGCGATTCAGAAAGTTTTTTTTCCATTTATGAATGATTATTATAAATGAATATTATTTTTTCAGAGATATTAATTTTTCGATCTTGATATAAGGAATTTATTTTAAAAAATTCTATTCTAATTATCTTCTTCTCTGAAAATTTTACATAGTTTATATTTAACGTCCAATGAAATGACTCGTCTTCTCTAGTCCCTCTTTGTTTATTTTTTATGACAGCCTCAAAATGAAAACGGCGTTTTAATGAAGTTTTATTAAAAAGAGGAGAAAAGAAAAAGAATTGAAATAAAAAGCCCTTTCTTTGTAATAACGGGGTAGAAGAAAGGAATAAAATTGGCATTGAGAATAGGCGGGGAGGAACCCATTTTCGAAAGGCGATCGGGAAGAGGTCGATTGTCAATCACACAGCGAGACGGGAGAAAGAGGATTAATTAACTTGCTTAGTTCACTTTTTTATTTTCTCCATTTATTTATTAAAAAAAATCCTCTCAGAACTTTAATAGAGTTTTCTCAGAGAGATGCATCTTTTAAAGACGTTGCCCTGGTATAAAATATAATTGATTGCCGTCTCGGAATTTTTTTTCCTTCGTTAAAAAAAATTGAAAGGTCCCGTTTTAATGAGGTCTATTTCTTTTCATTCTTGAAGGTATTTTTGTTCACGAAACCTGTCGTTCATCTCCGTTTCTTATTATACCCATTCCCAGGTTGTCCGTTCTTTTTGAGGTATCGGCAATCTCAAAGCATTGTAATTGTTCTTTTCATTTTGAAAGAAAAAATCAATTGCAGAGAAAATGCCGGCATTTAGAATTTTAAAGTTAAACGCTTTCAAAGTAAGAATTAATTACTGCTGCTACCTGGCTTAATTTTTTAAACTGCTTTTAAAATTGCATAACTCATGGGCTTAGCTCTTCTTACTATTAAATTTATTTGATAGATCAAAAGTTCATTATATGTTTTTACAATCAATGCCACTCGCAATTTAAGGAATCAGCCATATCCGCTTTAAGAAATATTACAATAAAGATGACACTAATAGATGCGGAAAAAGGCACATTTTCAGAAAAATGGTTATTTTGCTGGACTTTATGTAGCATTTCGTTCGAAGAGGAACGTGATTTCTCATCTACATTGCCAGCTACTGCGATTTCGTGTATAATTCATTGGATGGTGTGGTCGTTGAAGACCTTTTATTCGCTCATTTCCTCATCTTTTCCGATTAGTTTTAGTGCGAAAAAAGTGACGCATATAGTTCGGACAAATGTTAAAGGCCATCGCTTCTATCGGGAGTTTTAGAGCTGCGATCACAGAGGCAATTCTCTTCATCAACTTTTGTTATCGGAACAAACAGTAGGCAATTCGCAGGCAATCGTAATCCAGATAAATGACGGCAGTGATTGCAAATAAGACTACTACTGTTCATTGAAACAGACGATAGCCTTATTATGAAAATCAGGTTGGACAAAAGTTTGGGAACAGTCAAACTATACCCTGTAACCATTGCGATGATTTAAACACTTCCCCCACTGCAGCCGGTGGAACATTGAAGGACAGACAAAAGAGCGCAGCATTATTTACAAGGGGAGAATGGAAATCGGGCTTTCGCTATAAAACTGCTTAATCTACTTCCTGTTCGAAAAGCCGTTGGCAGAAAATTTGCAGCCGGGTTGGTCGAGGGGGGGGGGGGGGTTCCGTCAAACAATGACATTGGCCTCGCGGAAATAAACTGGATGCGCCAGTAAGCCGCGAGCTCGGTGACGTTGACAGTTACGCATTAACGAATCCCATTTAATTTGATTGCCCGCCGTGAAAATTTTCTCCCCGCCCGCAGGAGAAAATATTCGGCGGAAATATTTCGGTAATGAGTCAATAAAATCAGAATGGAACGGCTGTGCCGTATTTCCCGATTGAATTAAGGGGGGTAAAAAGAAGCTGTTGAAAACTTTTAGTTTATTTGAAGATGATAATGGATGGAAAAGGCCGAATGGAACTCCAACTGGGCGACGCACTGCTTAGAACGACGAAGCGAATTTTTGTAATTGCTCTGTTGGGTTTATCGGTACAACAAGCTCAATTTACCTGACAATGTCTTTCCTTTGAATTATAACCTCATCATTCTTAGACAGTCTTTGTGCAAAATTTTATGGGCAATAATTTCTTAAGGTCTTAAGAACGTTATGAAGTCGAGCACATCTTTCATAGCAATGCTTTCAGGGATATACAGAAGACGCAACTTAAATTCGAATTTATGAACAGTTCTCAGAGTAAAGACGGAACAAAACTAAATCAGTTCACTCTATTTACTAAGGAGAGATAAAATTTTACATTGTTCTTTTATTTTCTAGTGTCCAATTTTTTTCAATCCAGAACTCATTTTCTGCGCATTACCTTTTTCAAGTAGTTTAATGCAGCTAAGAGATACTTTATTCATTCTCTTTAAAGAGATCATTACCAAGAATTCTTATTTCGGTTAAAAAAAAAAAAAAAAAAAAAAATATCGACGATATACAATAATACTCAAAAAGTAAAGAATGTGCTGCTATAATTCCTTAATTTCTGTCCAACTTTCTTTCGCTGAAACTCTTATTATGAAGTTCTTATTTCCATTAGTTTCCGTTTCCATCTCTTTCAAGTTGTTTAATTCAAACAATCGACACTTTAATCAAGTTAAACCAAGTTCGCAACACTTAAAATGTCGTCTTCGATTTTCTCGACAACCTTTTCTGATCCACCTCCGAGATTTGTTCTTCCACTGGCGCTTTCATTGCCATTTTATGAGGAGTCATCGGATGTTCGCTAATTTCAGTACTGCAAACGAACCCATTCGGAATCGGAACAACTGTTCTTACTCCGCTTGTGTGTACTATGTCGATATCTGGGATTTTATAGGTTCACTTCGCCATCAAGAAATCTTGACTTTACAACCCAAAGACAAGAATACAACTTAGAAGTAAAGGCGACTAAAATTCTTCGATTTAATTGCCATGCTTGGTCGTCTAAATAAACTAGACTAATGAAGCCACGTTTCATTATGTATTTGTGCAAAACTCATATTAAAAACCAGCACAATTTTATTATCTACACGGACTTTGCACAGAAAATATTTTATAATTGACTAGCTGTTGCCCGCGACTGCGTCTGCGTGGATGTTTAAAAATTCTAAACCGGAACATAGTTAAAAAAGTTGCTAAGTATAGATATTAAAGCTCTGGATAGGGATTTTATTCATTTTATTAAAAAAAAATCTATACTTTCATTTCAAACTAATCAGATGAATGTTTTGTAAACTGTAGCATTAAAGTTTACTTCAGCATAATTCAGTATTAATACTTTATTTATTAATCTTTTTTATTAATTTTTGAAATTGACTCAAGCCCTCTACCGTGGAAAAAAAACAAGTGTTTTCCAGTCAGTGTTGATGTTAAAATGCGGCACGGCAGAAAAAACAAACGCGAAAAACAAATTCAGCTGGAGAACTCAGACCTTAGAGCAATGACCTAGAAAAAAAAAACAAGTGGACTGCGCTTGGCCAACACCCTCTAAACCCTCTGGAGTTTAGAGGGTATTGGCTTGGCGCTGTTTGAAGTGAAGCCACCGGAAGTGTGCAATCCGCCATGTTGGGAGGGTCAGAAGTAGAATATAAGCAATGCGCAGTAAGTAAGTTTTTGGCTTATTTTCCTTATAAAATCGGTGATATTTAACATTTTAGTTATTGATATGATTATTAGGTTTATTTCCTTTTTTATGTAGTTAAATAGAAGAATACTCCAGGTATTTAAAAGCTTTGAAAATTGTGTAAAAAATACTACAGTGACAGTAAGTGACTGCAATGTTGGAATGTTAATATTCACAAATTTATTGATGAGCAAATAAAATAGTTCTGGTTACATGTGATCTGATTTTGATTTCTGTTTCTTTATCAGAGAGTTTATTACACAAATGATTCATTCTTATATTACTGTAACTCTTAGAAATTAATTTTATCAATCTAAAAACATGATTATTAGTGGGGGAAGAATCGTAAAGATGCTCATTCAGACTACTGATAAATGGCTTTTGGGTAACATCGTGAAAAACACAAGAAGAAATAATTTCTGCAACACAAGCCTGTTGTTGTTTGCTGCCATCATCCTTCGAAAGCATCTTTCCGTGGTTTCGCAAATATCTATCACATCCTGGTTTGGATGTTTCAGACCACCATAAGCTGATTTTCAGAAAAACCCGTGGTGGTCTAAAATATCCAAGCTAAGATGTGATGGATGTTTGTGAAGCCACGGAAACATACTTTCGAAGATAATGGCAGCAAACAACAGGCTTCCACAAGCAAGAAGTCTTGCAGAAGTTATTTCTTCTTGTGTTTTTCACGAAGTTATCCAAAAGCCAATTTACAGTAGTCTGGATGAGCATCTTTACGATTCTTCCCCCACTAATAACCTTGTTTTTAGATGATAAAATTAATTTCAAAGAGTTACAGTAATATAAGAATATTATGTAATAAATTCTCTGATTAAGAAGCAGGAATCAAAATCAGATCACATTTAATCAAAACTGTTTTATTTGCTCATCAATAAATTTGTGAATATTAACATTGCAGTCATTTACTGTCACTGTAGTATTTTTTACACAATTTCCAAAGCTTTTTAAATACCTGGAGTATTCTTCTATTTAACTACACAAAAAGGAAATAAACCTAATAATCATATCAGTTATTAAAACGTTAAAACCCCCCGATTTTATAAGGTAAAGAAGCCAAAAACTTACTTACTCCCAGAGACAAATGAAATTTCTTCATTTGTCTCTGCTTACTCCGCTTTGCTTATATTTTACTTCTGCCCCTCCAACATGGCGGCACTGCGACTTCCGGTAGCCTCAACTCTAGTAAGGAGCCAACAGCGCCAAGCGCAGTCCAGTTGTTTTTTCTAGGCCATTGCCTTAGAGACGCAAAACTTCCGTTTCGTTTCTCCTTTTGGAGGCTATGTTGTCGATCATTGAAAATGAAATACAGACAGGTAATCTAGATCTAATCTGTTGTTCACTTGCACCCTATAACTTATTCCTACCGTCGTATTTTAAAATGGTAATTATATAACACGAAATACTATGTTTTGAAGGCATTTTCAAATCGAAGCGGACCGGAAGTACTGCCATTAACGCTCGTAAATATGAGCGAAACGATTCACTATACGAGGAATAAGTGGCTATCCGACATCTAGAGGACCGTATAACTTTATCAGGATATCTTTGGTTTATTCTGGTGTTTATCTGAGGATTTATCCTATCTGAGGATGGTAGAACACCGTTTTGACTTATCTGAGCTTTATTCCAGCACTTAATTCTATCTGAGGATTTATCCGAGGTTGGTAGAACTGGCCCTAAAAAGTAAAAGTTGACAGTCACAATAATCTAAACATAGTTGGTGATGTATGTACAACCCATTCCAAAAAGTATTGCATATTTGTTATTTTAATATTTACTGGCATTATGTCGCCCTATTATACGTAAATTGAAGTAGAGATACCAAATTGACACATTTTAGAAATGAACAGACATGCGTTGTAGCTATTAATTTAACACAAAAAAACATGAACATATTTGGTGTACATGACGAACATGTTCAGAACGGTACATAGGTTGTACAAAAAGTTTTGCAAATATAACTTGTCCAAAATGTAATGCATAAACAGAAATTCATAGAACAAGTACGTTTAAACTAATACTTTGTAGGGTGGCCACGGCTTTTAATCACAGCTCGACATCGTCGTGGCATGGAATCAATTAACTCACGACATTTGCTAGGTGTATAGGAGTCCCACACGTGCTGAATAACATGCTTGAGTTCTACCAGAGTTGTAGGTTTCGGATCTGCTCTGTTGATGGCATTTTTTATGTCTCTCCACACGTTCTCAATTGGATTGAGATCCGGCGAATTCGGTGCCCAGGAGAGAACATCTAAATCGTGTTCTTTCATCCACGCACGTGTCATCTTAGAGTTGTGACAGGGCGCCAGGTCTTGTTGAAACACAACATCATCGTCATCGTCGAAAGATTCTTCGATTGTGGGAAGCAATCCAGCTTCTAATATGGCCATGTAAACGTCCGAGTTGATTTTCCCTCGCAGAAACAGCAGTTTGCCAACACCTTTAGTAGTGATACATCCCCATACCATCACTGCAAGAGGATGCTTGACGGTGTACTTCGTGCATCCAGGAGCAAATGCTTCGTTTTTTGCTCTCCACACTCTGCCATGTTCTCCAACCGGCACAAGGAACTGGCTCTCGTCACTAAAAATTACCTTGTGCCATTCCTCACACCACTTTTCGTGTCCTTTTTCCCACTGCAAACGTCCGATTCTGTGCTTCCGTGTTGTAAGGGGTTTTCTTTCTGGTACACGTTATCGAAATCCCAATTGTTTAAGCCCGTTGTGGACTGTTGATTTGCTGACTTGCACACCTCTTTGCTGTCTCCATAATATCCGCCACTAGTCAATTGAGTTGAAGCGTTTTTTGAGACACAATTCGTTTCAGGTGTCTGTCTTCTCTAGAAGATGTTGCCTTTGTTCTGCCTGTGGTTCGTTTTCTTGGCGTGACTTTGCCTTCTCGCTTATACTTTGATAGCATTCTGCTCACCGTAGTTTGATGAATATTCATTTCCACTGCGATGTCAGTCTGTTTTTTACCACTGAGGTGAAGGTTCACGATTTTCTCTTTTGTCTCCAGAGACATATTACTTGTATTTTTCTTGGAGCTCATTGTTCTTTCGCAGAGCATTTTCAGAGTGGAATTCATATACACCTTAACACTATTTCAGTATTTATAGACGTAAGGTAACATATATGCAAATTAACACTCATCTTAATCATTGTATGCAATATTTTTTGGACACTGATTGGTTTATGCAATATATTTTGGACGCGACCAATAATTTACAACAGGGGTTTCTTTTGATTATTTTGCACGATGGAATATTTCTTCCATTGATCTTAAAGCAGAAATATTACTTTGAAATTGTATAAAATTACATTTTCTAATTTGTCCCTAATCATTCAACAAACATGGATATTCAACCTGATGAGTGTGAAAATAGTAAATATGCAATACTTTTTGGAATGGGTTGCAGCTATGGGTTTAGCCGAAGCAAGTTAAGTGGGTCCAAAATGGTCGCCAACACTAGCAGACGCTCAGGTTGTCGTTACTTTCCTTATCCAGAGCTTTAATAGATATTAGAGTGCCTTTATAACCCCTCTTATGGTTATAAAGGCACTCTAATAGATATTTGCTTATAGCGCCACCTGTTGTTTGTTTTGTGAACTAAAGTATACCTTGACTGCATCTCAGCTTGTATACAACTACCAGCTTAAGAGAGTTTAGCCTAGAACTCGGCTTCTAGACGGCGTATCACGATAAACCATGCATCATTATTTAATTTACCCCTAAAACAATGCAACTGTGAAAACCGCGTTAATTTTCGTATAGTAGTCTTTGCGTGATGAGATAACAAACATACATACAGACAGACAGAGACAAAAATTCTAAAAATAATTGTTTTGGTTTCTGTTAGTGCTGGTAAGACTTGTCGCATAAGATTTTCTTAAATATTTTCTATGTTCAGACACTCGGTCGGATACAGTTTTATTATAGGTATAGATTAGGAATCTTTGTTTCATTTCACACATTAATTAATGATCGAAATTGAAAAATGTTAGAAATTAGTATAAAAATTAAATTTAATTTTAGCTTAATAAACCCCTATAAATTTTTATTCTCTATTTAAAAATTATATCAGTTATGTTTTTTTCCATTGCATTAAGAATATATCTACGTAAATAATTATTGACATGAAATGATCCATTTCGTAGGTGACATATTCTCTCAGTGTCACTGCATTCTCAATGGGTAATATCGAAATTCGAGGTCAGCTTGGGCTGGCCAGGTTGGCTGAGGTTTCTAACACATTTGAATTGCAGTGAAGCACACCGTTGGGAATTACAATTTCTCAAAACCTTTCAATAGGAAGGGTGTGAGTAAAAATTGTTTTTAGACTAATGTGGTGTAGCTCTACAGGGTAGCAACTGGAAATTTTAATCTATCATTAATACTTTTCGAGTTAGCAAATGGATGACCTTAAATTTGGGGGTCAAAGTCAAATTTGAGTGTAGCAATGAATTCCCCCCCCCCCCCCTATTATCTATAAACCACACTCATCAGATCTCGCCTACCTGGCAGCTTTGAAATATCTGCCATGTTACCAGACTTTTTGGACACCCTTATAACGGCAACATAGTTTCGCTTGATTTCTTTCTATTGTGCTCAGATAATTAACAGAATAGAGGAATACGATATGCGATTAACCACAAAAGAATTTCCCTCAGATTTTTAGATTATACAGGACATTATTACATGTAGGGCATGATGAAAGGAAATGTTTGATCCTCAACCAATACAGTATGCACAAACTGACATATCTGTGGGCCTAAACTTGGGCTCTATGATTCAGGAAGAAACTCAGATAAATTAACCGTGTTACAAGCGAAATATAGCAACATATTATAAGGTAATACGTATAAGATCGGTGTTCTAAATGCGATGTAAATTCTGTGTATGTATTGTACAAGTTTAAAAATTGGTTTTGATCTTCTATTTGTACAGTCGGGTGCAAAAAGGTTTTTACCTGCTCCGTAGGGGCTGAGCTTAGCGGATGTTGATCGGTTGCATAATCAGGTACTTGTACTAGGGGTCATGGCAGATTAGAATGAACCTGTCCCTTCTTAATGAAAATAGGGTAGCAGGTATACGCCTGGGATGTGCTCGTCACGGGCTCTCTCCTGACAATAATAAGCGATAGCGGCTGCCTCGAATGGCAGAGTTCGAATCCGATATGGATAGACATTTTTTTTTTTTGTTCATTATCGTGTTTTTGACTTCGTTTAAGTTTTAAACGGTGTATGTAAAGAACACCATAAACAGATTAAATTTTTTGCACCCAAGTGTGCAATTTGATCTGCTTATTTGAGGGTTTAAAAAACTTTTCATGTTAATTGTCATGGCATGCGTTTCTCTATATTTTAGTTTTAGGTGGTATGATGATGTAACAATGTATTCAGTTTCATTGCGGAGGGCTTCTCTATCGGTGGTCACGAATAAACTGAAGATTTGCAGAAAGAAAATTCTGCCTTGATCATTTTATGACATTTCCTTGTGACTACTGAAAAACTCTGAAAATGTTATATCGTTAGAAAGAGCTTTAAAAACTGATCATTTTATCTACTGACACTTTATGTCTCAGTTTAATACTTTCAGAGAAATTTAGTTTAAAACTATTTTGATTTTATATATTAACTCCTTTCTTATTCTTTGTGCAAAATGAGATATTCCAGCTCTGACAATTTTTTATTTTATTATTTTTTAATTAAAGAGATGGGGATTAATAATAAAATGGGTTGTTCTCCTTCAAATTATGACGGGATCCATCTAGTTATATAATAAATTTAAAAAAATTTTCGGATAGTTTTGGCATAGTTGTCGTTGATTATTTTATATACACAAAATATACAAAAAGTGAGACTTGTAACCTTTCAAGCAGTCAAAAAAAATAGCTTCCACTTACACCTGTAAATCATTTCCGCATCACACGATAACGAGTGCTGCATCAGCTTATCTCTTGATCACGCATATAATTATATCGATACTGTGACCCATTTATGTTATACTATTAACCAAATAGATTAGTTTATTATTAATAAAACAAAAATTCTCATCAGAACAGCCTAAATAATCTTTTTGTCAACATAATTGAGCACGTGACATAAAACTTGCCTTCCCCCGATGCTAAGCAAAAACTTAATGGAATCGTTCCATAGTAAGCGTGCTCGACTAGATACCTGGAAAAAGTAACCTCATTGGATTGAAGTATTGTAAGGAAGCCGAACAATTTTGACTTAGGTCAAAACCTTTATGCACCCGACTGTACTTAAACAATTTTATTTCCGCATAAGAATACTATAAATCTAAAGATTGTGATATTTTTAAAATACCATAGAATGAACTTAAAATTAACTGTTTATTATTATCAGTGCTTTTACTCACTTTTAAATCAAAAACTTTTTAATAGATATTTTTGATTCGCTGCGTAAAATTCGAATAATAACGAAATTTGATTTAGATTTTAATGTGTATAAAATTTTAAAACCGGAAGATTTTTTTAATTTTTACCAACACCGAAAGAAATGTAGGAAATGTTGACGGAACTTCGGAATTTTCAGTATGTCTACTTTCTATTTAAATTTCCAACGATTGAAAAACTTTTTATAATTAAGTAAAAAGAGAGGGAGAGTGAGAGCAAGGTTTAAAAATGCGACAGAAGAGCTCTCCGAGAATCTCTCGAGTTAAACCGTGATTAAAATTTTTATCGCGGGTAACGAAATTGTAGTCGAATTTGTTTGCCTCGGTTGCCGAAGTGGCTCATACAAAATGAATGAGGAGGAAACGTGTTTACGTTCCCTTTTTTCTTGTTATATTTTTATAATACTCCGTTAACACCTCTAAGTCATAATAAAAAAAAATAAAACGATAGGAGAACAAACTTCGAAACTAAGTTTGTTGATATGTAAAACTAATTTGATTAATTATTTACACATCTAGGGATATTTTAATTTTTTTTTTTATCGAAAAGCCATGTAGCAGTAATATTTTAGAATTTTTAGCTTATTATATTTAATTAAATAGAGAAAATTTGCTATTTTCAAATGAAACAATAATTTCAATATTAATTTACAATTATATATTCCACTATAAACTGATAGACTTTAATCTACATTGATTATTTGTTGCACTACATTAAAGCGGTCTTCACTCAGAAAATGTTGTTTACCGTTTCATGTTCTGTTGGAGTAGATTCCTAGCGAAAATAAAATACGTAGTACGGATCCTTCCTATCAAGATTGGCTCGATTTACAGTCTCTTTACTATTCTGTTGAGAGAATAAAAACTGTTGATAAAATGAAAAAAAAATATCCTTTTTAATTCAACGACTCTTAATGAAAACGGGAAGAAAGCATTTTACATTTCATATTTTAGCGCATAATGTACAAACCATAAAAATAAGGAATGAATTTTTTTTGTTGGGGTTTTTTTTTTTTTTTTTTTTTTTTTTTTTGTACAACGACTTCGCCATTACTTTAATTTTTCCCATAAGCTTTTTCTGAAAAAAAAATTAAAAAAATTTGTGTAGAGTTGTAATATTTTAATAAATGTTATATATTTTTATTAAAATATTAAATAATAGTTATTAATTAAAAAAAAAACTAATTTTTTTAATTAATAACTATTATTTATTGTATTCCAGGGTTCTTGTGTCTCGTCCTTCTCTTAATATATATCCGTACATTATTAAAATATTACAATTTCCTGTTTATTAGTTCACCGTAAAATCACCCAGAAATCAATGAAAACTAATATTAGCCGAATTAATAAGCTGTCTAATCTTCTGACAATCTAATTTAAAGGTGACATATTTGGCTACGTGAATGAAAAGTGATAATCGTTTCCATATTGTGGCGGTTTTGCATGTGCAATATCGATAATTCTACTGAAAACTCGAGTGAAAAACCGATTTTGAAGCAGTTAAATGACATGTTCGTTTAAAAATAATGAACATTTTCTTTACAATGTCTACTGCTGCTATTCATTGAAGAGAGAGAAATTGATTTCGATGAGCGTGCCGAGCAATTTGTCATGGATGATATATTGCTTGCAACGTATATAAAAAAAGTACAGGGTGAATCAAAACTCACAGTACACCCTGTTTTTTCGAAAACCTTGCAGGAATTGGGAAATCTGAATATTCCAGTAAGGTATGGGTGAGGTGGTCTATCTTTTACGGTATGTACCGAACATGGCCGTCACCTTGAAATCGGCCATCTTGAATCTAAGTCAATTTTTTTTTAGATGGAAAGGGAGTCGTGTGATATATCACCCAGTCATCGATCGTACGAATCCTTCATGATCATCGGTGACATCCATTCAAGATTCAGATACTCCAGCACCTAGCAAAGGATGACCCAGACAAACGTATGCAGTTTTGCACGTGGACCCTAGAGCAACATCGACAAGATCCCTCTTTTGCACAAGGTATCTTGTTCAGTGATGAGGCAAACTTTTATGTCAGTGGTGAAGTCAACCGTCACAACCACAGGTATTGGAGTGACCACAATCTACACTGGATGGAACCTTCCATATTCTTGACGTAAAGGTTTTGGTGTGGTGTGGAATATGGGGTACCCGTGTAATTGGACCCATTTCCATGCTTAACGCTACCTGGAAATGCTGCAAGAAGTGGTGTTTCCCTCACTTCTGAATGAAGATGGCAGCTTTCCCTCTTATTTTCAACAGGATGGGGCTCCACCACAGTATGGTGCAGATGTTCGTCATTGGTTAGATGTTCAATTTCCTGGTCATTGGATTGGCCGACGTGGTGCTGTGGAATGGGCATGCAGATTGCCTGATCTCACACCACTTGACTTTTATCTGTGGGGTTATTTAAAGCAACTCGTATATGCTTAGAAAATCAGAAACGGACACCATCTCCAGCAATGCATTGAAGAAGCGTGTGCCAGCATTTCTACGGAAATCCTTTTGCGAGTGCATGACGATTAGATTCAGCGCCTTGAAATGTGCCTTGACCTAGAGGGACACCATGTTGAACACATTAAATGACTGTCCTTTATGGAGAACAGTCCAGCCTGTAATTCCAAACAAAATGTGTTGTAACTTTTGAACCATAACTGCTACTTCAAATCTGTTTACAGGAATGAAATTGTCAGAAAATGCTGATGTTATTTGATATATCACACGACTCCCTTTCCATTTAAAAAAAAATTGACTTAGATTCAAGATGGCCGATTTCAAGATGACGGCCATGTTTGGTACATACCGTAAAAGACAGAGCACCTCACCCATACTGGAATATTCAGATTTCCCAATTCCTGCAAGGTTTCGAAAAAACGGGGTGTACTGCGACTTTTGACTCACCCTGTATATATATAAAAAAAAAACTTTCAGACACCAGTTAACCGTAAGGCTACATAAGCTACGCCATTAGAAAGCGAAAACCTAAATATTGCTAACGTTACGTAATGTAAATACTTTTACATTGAGTTTGATGATATCTGTAAAACTACGTATGTTTGCGAACCAGTTAACTACTACGTACGCAAGTTAAAGAATTGCAGTTTCGCTCGGCGACGTGGAAACCATATTCCTAAAATTGGGAAGTTACGAAGTATGAGGAATAACAGATGCATGGATATCACGACATTCAGATAGACACAAACGGATGAACAGAGGAATCCATGACTTTTTGATACGACACCACAAGCAGACCTATTTAGTAGAAGGAGACATATTTAATACATCACTTTGAAGCAAACAGAAGTGAAACTTGAATGTTTTGATCTTGAAGAAGCCGGTTAAGGTAATTGGATGAGCATCCGACTCCAGTCTGGAAATAAATATTTTATAAAGCACTTTGAGATAGCCTTAATAACATCCTTGATTAAAGGTGCCTCTTTGCAATCCGTTCTACTTAATGTTAAAGCCACTTTGAAGTTGCGCTCTTAAACAATAAAAATTAAAATTTTGCTTCGATCGTAAAATTCTGCATTTGTGTTCTTGTGATATGATATTGAGTTATGGATTGATAATTTTCCGCTTGCTACAGCTGGCATTAGTGATGATACTGTTATTCTACTGACGATTCTTAATTCCTTAATACAAAAATTGCTGAATGTAGGTGACGTTTTTTTAAACTGCTTAAAAGCATACATCATTAGAAATCTGAGTTAGCTCAGTGAGGCTTCTATTCGGCCAATTGGAACCCCCAAAAGAGAAACCGGTTTTTTTTCCGGCTTAGTTTTGGGGGGGGGGGGGGGGAGGTGCAGAAACTCGAAAATGGCTAACGTCACGTGATAGAAATAACGTGGCCTGCGAGTGAAAGTGGACCTTTGTGATAAAACGGTTGAACACCACTGCTTTAGGGTGTTAGAGGACTGTAAAGTGAGTATTATGAGATGGGGAGCCAATGGTCGGAAATGCATATTTCAAACGCCACGAAATATTAAATGATCAGTTCAGGTGGCCACACGCGACAGGTCACCAGCAACGTTTCTGTGTCAACATGTGGATTGGAATTTTACAAGATCATTAATAGAACCTTATGTCCTGCGCCCCGTTTGAATGGACCTTGTTACCTGTTGTTCATTCACGTTATGCTGCCAGAGTTGTTTAGCCGCTGTACCATTTGTTGTCCGCGAAGGATGTGGCTGCAATATGAATATACACCTGCTCGTTTCGATGTTGATGTCCGCGAGCACCTGGAAAACAGATTCCCTAATCAATGGATTGGAAGAGGAGGTCCTGTCTCATAATCTAGACTTTTTAAAAAATTTTTCCTATGGGAGTATCTCAACTCGTTGGCGTATAATTCCCAAGTAGAATCTGATGCGATATGGCTTGCTAGAGTCCAAACAGCTTGTCTTTTGTACAACAGACACCAGGACTATTAGAAAGTGTGCAGCAAAATTTCATGCACCGTTGTAATGCATGTATGAGACAGGTGGTTTCCATTTGAATAACTGCTCTGAGCTGTCAGTTATTATGTTCTCTGAGGTGTAAGTTGTTTATAGATAAATTAATTGTTCTTTGCTCTGAAAACAAAAGTAGCTTACAAAAACGTTTTTTCACATGTATTACTCGTTTACGATTTCGGAGTGCCTGAAATATGTATTTCCGACTATTGATTCTTATCTCAAAATACCCAGTTTACAGTCCTGTATCATTTATAGAATTTTAACCCTAATGGTTTGAGACAGCTTGTATATTAGATGATCATGTGAAATTGTTGTACAGGCTGGTTATAATAAAGTGACACCATTTAGACCCTTCTAGCGGCCGTTCTGGTAATCAGATTTTGACGAAACTTGAGATATGTTATACAGACCATGGGGAGAGAATTTTGCAATAAAAAATTAGTTCACATTTTGACCGCTACGTCAAAATATAGCGCATGAATAATAACAAAAACAAGTTAGAAGGAGAAATATTTATAAAATCAGAGCATTTGTGTCAATGGCATGTTCAAAGCGCATTATTGCATGTTCCACAGTAGAGCGAAGGGTTTCCTGAGGAATCGCAGTGATATGGCGTGACAGTCCGTATTCTTCCTCCATAGACATTATCTTTCAAATATCCTCACAACCAGAAGTCACAAGGGTTTAAGTCCGGTGAACGAGGAGGCCATGCAGTTGGAAAAGTTCTCGAAATCACCCGATCATCTCCAAAATGAGCATGAAGCAGTTCCTTCACTTGTCGTGCAATGTGGGGTGTTGCACCATCTTGCATAAAGATAGTAGTGTCTAAACATTGTCTTTCTTGTAAAGCAGGAATGACTTTCTGCTGCAGAAGTTTGCAGTAACGAGCACCAGTGATTGAACATCTTTTAGTGCCTTGCGGAGTGTTCTCTTCAAGGAAAAAGAGGCCAAGAATGAAATGTGAAGTGAATCCGCACCAGAGTGCAAAGCTTTTCATGCACAACCATCGGCTTTTCAGTACCCCAGATGCGACAGTTTTGAGCATTCACTGCTCCGTCTAGTGTGAAATGCGCTAAATCTGACTTCTATGGCCATGCATTATCGACGGCTATTCTAGCTAGAAACTGGCAAGCAAAATCAGTGCGTTTTTCCGGATCTTCATGAAGCAACTTTTGAACCACCTGGATCTTGTATGGATACCATTTTAAAATGGAACGTAAAACTTTTTGTACCGTAGACCACGGAATAGACAAATCACGTGATACGGCTCGAGCACTTGCTGAAGAATATTGGGAACTTGAGCACTCTCCACTACAACAGCAACAACGTCTTCCACAGTTTCATTTGCAATTCGTTTCAGTCCTCTCCCTGGCAGCACACTCAACTCACCAGTTTCTTCAAATTTCTTAATCATCTTTTTTAAACCATTAATGGACATAGGCCCATTTCGCAAGTTTTTCACACGTCGATATTCTCTTAGTGCAGCAGAAGCATTATTGCAGTTCTGGTAAAACACTTCACCAATAAAGCTCGATCCTTTTTAGCTAAAGCCATCATGAAGAATGACTTTACATTTAATTTCACTGTCATTTTACAGCTTTTCTAATTTTACATCTCATTTGCATAATGTCTCTGATTGAGTAAAAATTCTCAGATAGTTTCTTACATGACCAGCGCCATATTTTGACGTAGCGGTCAAAATGTGAACTAATTTTTTTTATTGCAAAATTCTCTTCCCCATGGTCTGTATAACATATATCTCAAGTTTCGTCAAAATCTGATTACCAGAACGGCTGCTAGAAGGGTCTAAATGGTGTCACTTTAATTATAACCACCCTGTATATTATACATGAGTTTTGTTTTTTTTTACAAGAGAGTTACATTAAAATTTCCATGTTCACGATGAGAGACCGTCAGCATTCGGTTCGGCTCTTTGTAGGCCTGGTCATGATGACATTTTAGCGTAAAAGGTAAATGTTGTAGAAGAATACAACTATTGTAAATTAAAACTGGAGGCATGTGGATATTAAAGCGAAAAGAATGGACGCAACGTAATTTTTGAATAGGATTACGTTGATATTTTTATTTTAAATGTTAAATTTTAAACAAGTTACGGCATGGTAACTTTATTCCGGCTGATTATTTATTTGGTATTTTTTTCGACACACAAATGACCTTTCAAAAGATTTTTAGATTCTATCAATCAAAAATCTTAATTCTTTATAAAAGAGATTTAATAAGTTAGCATTATCAAAGAGTCCACGTCAACGAAATTTTAAGGGGATGAACACTTCCAACGTAGAATGCTACCGCCTTCTCCCCTTGGTGGAAATGCAATCGTCCAATATCTGGCTATCGGATACATTGTTTCTACGCCGTATTTTAACGGTCATAATTTCTATAAGCATTTCTTTTTTTTTTTGCTGTTACATTAAATATATCACCGTCTGTAATAAAAGACTTCGCCTACTTATTCAAATAACACCGGGTTTCACGAACTCACTCATTAAGTAAGTTTAAATTCACAAATCATTATGAGTTATTCTAAATTTTATCGGAATACTATATTGTAATGAAATTTATTCAAACCAGTTGTATTAAAAGTATTAATCATTAAAGGAGAACGTTGCTTATGTTATTGTGCCTAGAAAATTTTAAGATTTTACTGAAATCTACAATAATTGGAATTTGATATGGCCTCTCACATAGAAAATACATGAACATGTATATTCAAATTTTCAAAATGGCGGCTTCGCCGGTTGCAATTTTACCAGTTACTGGAGGAACTGTTATAAACAGTGGACGGTTGGGTCAAAATCAGAAAAATTCGAAAAAAAAATTGGCAACAGAACGACCGATTTCGCAAATACTGTAATGATGTTTTTAACTGGCTTGCGCATTTACATCGTTCTGATAATACATTATCACGCTTTCTCAATTGTTTTTTTTAATTAATATATTTTTTTTATTTTACTATTTCAGACCTTCAAGTGTGATATACGTCTTTACTAAGTTTCCTCATTTTTTTTTTCTTCTGATGTTGAGAATTTCTCTATTTACTTCGTAACGAACAAAATAGGAAAATAAAAAAAGACAAACAAACTCATAAGAGGTAAGAAAAATAACCCACTATTTTCTTCAAAGATAGTAAGAACACATTGTTTATCGTTACATTTACGACAACGTACTCGGAAAATTACAATTTCATGTTTTAAGCCAAGACGTTTGCACAGTCTCCAAATATTTAAGTAGAACACTTAATGCGATTTTGATGTTTTCTAAATTAAATTGCTATAAGGTGGTTATTATTAATAAATAACAAATATTATACAATAACTCCAACCCTTCTGTTTTAACAGGTTTAACATAAGGCATGTGAATGACTTCTTTTTCTTGGGAGTGGGATACTTTTGACCACAACGTTCCAAGTAAGAAATTAAATATAGAAACAATAGAATATTTATTAAAATATTAAAACACTGAACGATTATAAGTAACTTCTCGATTAGTATCCTTTCCGATTAAGAATCTTTTATATGTTCAGGGGGGAAAAGTTCAAGTCATTTAAGGATGCTGTAGTACTTCTTTTCGACTTCATTTTTACGCACAAACGTTCTCAAAAGTTTTTGAATAGGAAATACTGGGCAGTTATTTAAAAATTTTAAAAATATAATTTTATAAACAAACTTTTTCCACTTGTCAAAGAGATTGAGAGGCTTTCAAAAAATAAGAATGCGAAATAAGAGAGAAGGTTAAAAGGTTCGTTATCACGCCCGAAATCTTTAATAACCAATAAATTCAGATTACGGACATTAACTCAAAATATATTTAAATGAGCTTCTAATTAATTTGCTAAACACAATAACGCGTGTAATTTGTGAATCGAAAATTGAAATGTGAGGATCCTTCTTTGTCCTATATTTACGATGGAGAATTTTTATTTACTGAAAATTATCGTCGTTTTTGGATAAATGGGATGCACTCTCTGAAATTAAAGCTTGCAGTTATCGTTGTCGAAGTAAATTTAAATGGAAAATAGGAGTTTTGTTAACCTTATTTAATCGAGAAGGAAAGCCTTGCGTTAGAATGAATTCGTTATTGGATTTTTCTTTTGCAGTCATAAATGGGAAACAAATTGCGTATTTGTAATGAGTGCAATGCATTTCGGTATTAAGCAGAATTTATTCATCACGCAAGTAGGAAAGTAATTTGCCTTAAAAAAGTACTTTCCATATTTTCATTTTATTGGAAAAATAATAGTATGCACAAGATTGAGATTTAGATATTTATTTATTTATTTGAAGGAAATACAGAAGATATCCACCCAGGTTCGGTATGGCCATTGGCCGACAAGTTAGGTCCCTGGGTGGAAGCAATCTAATAGGTAGTTATTAAATTGAGAAAAATTGCAAAATTGGTGGGATATTAATAGGTGGATTTAGTTAGAAGAGTCTTCAGTTTGGATTTAAAGGTAGATATGGAAGGGGTAGTGCGTAATTCGGGGGGAAAAGTATTCCATAGCTTGTATCCGGAGATGGAGAAACTGTTATGTTAAGTGTATTTTATTACTAACTTGGGTAGGGAATCTTTGTTACGTAAGTTATAAGAGTGGAGAGGGAAAGAATTATAAAAGTAGGAGGGAGGATAATATGAAGAGAGCTAAGTGAAATGAGTATAAATGGGAAATGGGTAATATTCCTACAGAAGGAAATAGATGGGAGACATGGTCGGATTTATTTAAGTTTAGGTAGATTCTTACGAACCATTTTTGTAAACGATGTAATCGTAATAGATTTGATTTGGTGGTATGACCCCAGAATTGTATTCCATATATAAGTGAAGATTATATTAGTGTGTAATATAGGAGAAGTAAGATCTGTTTTGGGAGGAAGTGGAGGCGGGAAAACATGCCTAAACGTTGATTTAATGAGGATGAAAGGATATTTATATGGAAATCCCATGAAAGGTTGTGTGAGAGATTGATGCCTAGAAATTTAACATTTTTAGAAGGTTTAAGGGTCAGATTATTGTAAATTAGAGAGAAGTTCAGAAGATCTAATTTTTTGTTACGTTGATGAAAAATGATGTAAGTAGATTTCTCGATATTTAAATGTAAGCTATTTAATTTGTTCCAGTTTGATAGGTTGAGTATATGGTTAATTGTGTGTTGGATTAGTGATAGAGATGAGTCAGCAAATAATAGAGTAGCGTCATCGGCGTATAGAATAGTAGTGAGAGGAGTTAGAGCTAAAGGTAAATCATTTATGAACATGTTGAAGAGCAGTGGTGATAAGACTGAACCTTGAGGGACACCGATATTTCGGGTTAAAATGGAGGAAGAGATATTGGATAGAGTGAGTGAGTATTGTCTGTCTTTTAAAAAACTTGCAATCCACTGAAACGGTAAACCACGAATGTTGAAAAAATAAGTTTAAATAGGAGGAGATTATGGGGGATAGAATCGAAAGCTTTTGAGAAATCAAGGAACAGCCCCACGACGATTTTGCTAGTTGTCATGTTGGTGATTATGTATTCCATGAGTTCATAACAAGCTGTTGTAGTGTTACGTTTGGGGGTAAAGCCGTGTTGCGAAGAGGAGAGCAAATTATTAGTATGTACGTAAGAGGATAATCGGGAGTTGAAGAGTTTTTCAAAAATTTTGGCATACCAGGGCAAAATGGAAATTGGTCGGTAGTTGGTGAAGTCGGTGTGATTGCCTTTTTTATGGAATGGCAGAACTTTAGCGAAGCGGAGGCAGTCTGGATAGATGCATTGAGAAATAGAAATGTTGAAAAGTAAGGAGAGGGGGGTTGAGAACCCAGTGCAAGCCGAGATTAGGATTATAGAGCAAAGACCTAGGGAATCAGGGTGATAGGACGTATTAAAAGAATTTATAATTGAAGCGACTTCTTCTTTTACCGTGGGAGGGACGAAAAAAGCGCTGTGATTTGGAGGCTTAATTGTCGTGTAATCGAGGCGGGGTGACTGAAGTAGTAGGTGTTTTAGGTAACAGGGTTTCTAGGAAAGTTGTAAGAAGAGGAGGATTTATGGAGTTTGAGTCTGGGAAAGGTAGTATAGGGGGAGAATTTCCATAAAGTACCTTATGTATATGTCATTTAATTTTAATAATTTTAGAAATATCATTTCATTTTAACAAATCTATGTGGTTCTGATTTTAGAGTTTGTGGATTATATTAAAATTCTTAATATTTCGCCAATAGTTACTGGCTAATCTTGGCTGCACTGTAAAGATTAATTTTAACAAGATTCACCCTCGTAAATTCAGAAAATAAACAGAAAATAAAGTAACCAAAACCCTGGCAACTGATTTATCTCAAAGTGAATCAGTTTAAGATCTGTGCTTTAATTAGCTACGTTAAAATTTTATCAATTAAAGCGTGGTTCCCACTAGCAGAAAACAAGAGAGCAGAAACCAGGGCGTATTTATTTCTGCCTTTTTAATTTCTGCTCCTGGAGGTGTCCCACATGGCAGAAACTCAAATGGATGAGACAGCAGAAGTCTGCTATTCAAGCGCCATCTATTGTTGTAATTCTTGCCCAACACAAATGCACTCGATCGATCTAAAGGGCCGGCTTCGACTGCACTTAGGTGCATTCCTTATCAATCATCATATCGAATTTTTGTATTCAATTGCTGTTTATTCAATTTAATTTGATTAATTCAATTGTATTAATATATTTATATTTCACACCTTATCTATTAGCGTTTCATTAATTTTCTTTCTCGGCCTCTTCACTTTTGTTAGCTGAGCGTCCGACATTTTTATTTTGTGTGAGAGAGAGGACGTAACTGTGACATCATTGCAGAGACAGTTTTCTATTGGCTGAGCAACCGTTTCTGCCCTGCATCTGCCACAAAAGTTGAACTCAACCCAACTCCAAAAAGCAGAATTTTCAGTCGGCCAGAAGAGACGAAAGCAGGAACTGACGTCATAAAATTTTTCTGCTTTGTGGTTTCTGCCATTGTTTTTACGCATGTGGGAACCACGCTTAACGTAGGAAGAATAAAAGAAAACATTGCAGTCATTATTATTACTTTATTAGTCATATAATAGCAGTAGTTTTAGTTTTCATATATTAGATCATAAAATTAAAAATTTATTACAAGTGAAACGAAGTCAAACAATGTCTTAAGACCTCATGCTGCCTTAGCAAAGGAAGTGTGGTCAATACACTCAACTGGAGTCATCCACAGGTGACAGATTTCTGAGGTTAATAGGCTGAAAATAATTAACAAGTACCATTTTGAAGCTCCGCATATGGTTTTATTTAAGAGCACGGAAAGTGAAGCGGCAACCCAGACTGTTAAGAATCGAATGTATGTAAGATATCTGATCGCACAACAGATCATAGCGTAGATTTTCTTTGAAGCAACTTCAAAAGGCCAATAAGGACATACACAAAATCCTGTAAGCCATCGCGTTCGGCATTGAAGGAAGATTGTTTTCAGCTCATATTATGTACTGTCATAGAACATAACCGATCTCGACGCCGGCACTCTTATGTGCTCTATAGTTTTGAAACCATATCGTGGAAACCGTTGTTACCACAGCATTGTAGGTATCGACAATCTCTTGTGAACATTTAAGCCCGGTTTGGACGCGCGCTCTCTTGTGATCTTAAAAAAACAAAAACAAACTTATACTGGTACTCGCTACTGAATACGATTGCAGACATTCTCAAATGTACTGTTTAGGGATCATTGTCATTTCTTCCCCTCCCACTTTGGGCTGGTTCTACGAATGGTTTTAATAAATTTTTTTCTCAATATATGATGTCGATTTCTTTTTTAGTGCATTTCGTTTAAGATTCGCATTTTCTAAAAAAGTTTATAATAGTAATAAACAGCGCATGGGTTTTTTTTTTTTTTTTTTTTGCACCATCTGTTAATTATGTCCTACAGTTATTTGTTTTAACAATAATAACGTTTTTAACTTCTTGAACCTCTATTTGCTAATTTTCTTACATTTATAAAGAAAAGATCAAAAGCGTATTGTTTTAAATTTTTAATCAATTTAAGCGTATTTGTTTAATGGATAAGGTTTAAATCTAGATTTTAAGCGACCGAAAAGAATTTTAATGCAGCAAAAAAGAAAAAAAATTAAAAACGAAAGAGAAAACGAAATGGTTAAAGATTTCTCCAATTTAAAGTTATTAAAATTTTTTATATAGCTATAAAGAAATACCATCATATTTTTTTATCCAATTTGTTTGTTTTGAATTTCAAAGTTTGCGCAAAATAAATGAGAATGGAGCTTGTTTACATTGTTGCGCATTTTTTTTCTAATAATTTGCAAAAATAAAAGAAATAAGCAAAGATACGAATGGAATATGAAATTAAAAATTAAAATTTTATAGGGTGGAAGAAATAAATTGCTTTGTTTAATTATTCACATACAGTTTCAACGTCTAGGAGCATTTTTTTATCCACTTAATAAAGCTGAATATTATATTAATAATAAAAACCAATTAAAATTATTAAAAAAAAAGTTTTCCTTGAAAAGAGGAAAAAAATTAAATATAAATTTCATGAGTTAGGATCGAGAGCAAACTGCAACGTGAATAAGTTAAAATGAAAAGGCAAATTGGTAGAAAAGAGTCTAGATAATTTATTAGTGTTATGCTACACGAATGGACAACTTTTAGACTAATTTGCTTTTTTTTTTTAATTTCAAATTTCCGAGGAAATTCAAAACTCCCTGCAGTTAATTGTAAGGCAAAAAAAGTTTAGTTTTCAGCGAAAGAAAAACTTAAGAAAAATTAAACATTTTCTTTCTAAAATGTGCCTTTCACTTCGAGATATGGAAATGTTACTGACGCTTTAAATTTATTCTGTGTGAGTGTTACATGTGAAACATTAAACACGAGCGGGTAGTAAAACAAAGTACAGTAAATACAATGTTTATTCGAAACATACGAAGGAATCAATAAATAAACAAGTAAAAGAATAGATGGCAATATTTGAATGCTGACTATGCAGATACTCCACAGATAGAATTCCGTTTGTGAATCATAGATTCGAGTTCTATTAAACAGTAACAAGCGAGAACACTGCCTCTTTACTATGAAATAAAAGTGAAGATGATTACACAGTCGCCTTAATTTAAGAAAGCAGTACGCAAGAAAATTACACAGCCTTCACTTTATTCAAAGAAAGAAGAGCTGGACGTGTCCCATTAAATTCATAATTTCAATTGTTAAAGCTGGCCAAGTGGCCGAGAGGGCTAGGGCGTAGGCTTTCTAGTTCTCGTGTCCGCCTGGCCGTGGGTTCGAATCCCGCCGTGGACATGGATGTTTGTTTGTCCCGGGCTGCGTACAGATATAACTTGTGTAAAAGGCGCAAAATGACCTTAGTAGTCGACGCCAAAAATTCTAATAAGCCAACCAACCAATCAATCAATTGTTAAACATTGTTTAATTTTTAAAACAACAATTGAAATTGAAAGAAAAATTGAAGACTCCCAGCTTTTCTTTCGTTTGACAGAGTATAAAAACTGCTTAGGAAAGAACAAGGGTTGATTCCAATTATCAAAACCGTAGAAAGCAAGATTGATTATTTATTCAAAAAATAAAAAATCGTCTAATGATACAGACCTTTACTTAACAGTAGAACAAACGGAAAGAAGAAATGAAAGCCCTAGTTCTATTCGTTTCTTTGTTTTCGAAATCTAACCCTGGCTTGAGTATATCATTAATATAGCAATAGTGGCGTAAACCATTGTCTGCAACTGCTCTCTATTTGTATTTATTGTCGTTGCTATCTATTTATTGTTTTACGCATCTCAATCGCAAAAAAACAAGCAAAAAACCAATTTGCTGATGGAAATTAAATCAACTTGAATTAAATCATTAATTAATGATTTATGAAAGGAAGGAAATTCCAGACTTGCAGGCTGAACCAGCTCTGCCATCTAGCTGTCAGGTGATTTCATAGAGTCCGTAGAGATACTGCAACAGCACAGCTGTCCACGATAGCTGAGTTGGTTAAAGTAGCGAAACATAAGTCGTGGCTAGTTTTGACAGACCAACCTGCTTAGGATTTATTGGTCTCTATTTGTCATATCATATGCTCTATGATATCATGTTTCTGCTCTTGTTAGCTTTTCATTCATGAATGGTAGCCCTCACTATTAATTTGGACAGGTGCAACCTTCGCCCTATAACAGTACCATATCACTAGTAACTCTCTACCATAAATTTCATCCTCAAATTTGTAAAGAAGCCATTAAACAAGAGCGTGACCAGACAGAGAAAAAAATCTTTCCTCTTCATTTGTAGACAAAAAAAAAAATCAAAATATTATGGAAGTTGTTCATTTTGGATGAAATTCTCGGAATATTTAAACACAAAAATTAAAACAAAATTGGAATTCAGTTGAAATTATGTTCTTCCCAACTGTCTGTCTCTCTCTCTCTCTCTCTCTCTCTCTCTCTCTCTCTCTCAAACACATTTTAAGAGAGAAAGTCTGCAGATCATATGATGAAAGGTAATTAGCAAATAACATACGAAAAGGTGGAACAACGCTTCACAAATCGTTCATTGAGAACTCATCTTTTCCTTTTCTTTTCTAGACTAAAGTAAATCAATGAAAAACTCCAGTATATCTATCTTCCAAGCATTTTGAAATACAAGAAATAAAATTCAGAATTAAATTGCAAATTATGCTCTTCCAAACCCTTCAATCAGAGGTGATATCACAGCTGCTTTCTGTTCACATTCAATAGTCCATTTCACCTCTTTGATCAGCAAGAGCAGTCTTTTTTAAACTTTTTTTTAATTTATAAGTTTTTATTGAACAGAATTAGCCTTTTAAAACTTTTCATTTGAATTTTATCTCGACTATCTAAAAATACATTAATACACTGACTGACCAGATTATTATGACCACCTGACGTTTGTAGGCAAATTAGCTATGCTTTTGGGTTGAAGTTGCTAGAGGGCCAGGCCATTATAAATAGGGAAGTAGGTTGTTTACCACGACAGTAGAAGCGATTTGTTTCTGAAGATATGGGTAAACTACGAGATTTAACAGCCTTTGTACGTTGGATGATTGCTGGCGCTTGGAGCCACGGAGCGAGTATCAGAAAAACAGCTGCATTCATTAAATGTTAAAGAGCAGCAGCTGTTAAAATGTTTATAGACTGAACTGTCAGCCGTAAAACTGGGTCTAAACGTGCGAGTTGTGGCCGTCAGCGACTAGTCAATGTTCGGGCAGAACAGAGTGGCTAGATTGGTACAAGACAACAGAAGTACAATAGTGCATCAAATTACTGCAGATCTTAATCAGGGTTCCTCTCAAATGATACCTGAACGCACTGCATCATATGGGATATGGAAGCCGAAGGCCTGTCCGAACACTTCTGCTGTCTGCAGTTAACAAGATAAAACTTCTCCAATTCGCACAGGAATACAAGAATTGGACAGTCGAGCATTGGAATAAAGTCATGTGGTGCCATGAATCACGTTTCCAGATGCATCATGCAAATGGCAAAGAGAATTTGGCAGAAACAGCATGAAAATAAGGATCTCACATGCATGAATACAACCCAACAAGCCGGTTATGGTTTGGGATTATGGTTTGTGGTTTGGGGCATGCTTTCCTAGCATGATTTGGACCCTTTAATTCGTGTGGAACAATGCCTGAATAGCACAACATACCTAAGTATCGTTGCTGATCAGCTCATCTTATGTTGATGGTGTATCCCAATGGAGATGGCTCCTTCCAAGAAGACAATGCGTCATGCCACGATGCTCGTATTGTGCAGGAGTGGTTTCAAGAACATGAGGGAGACTTTACCTTGCTTAGGTGGCCCCCACAATCACCAGAACTCAATTCAATTGAGCATTTGTGGGACGAAGTTGAAAGAGCCATCAGGCAGGTGGTTCCACAATGATCAAAGCTCACACAACTGGACAGTGCTATTCATCAGGCATGGTGTCAGATTCCTCGCATCACCTTTCAACATTTCATGGAGTCAATGCCAAGAAGAATCGTCGCAGTATTGAAGGCAAAAGGTGGCCCAACGAAGTATTGAATGGGTGGTCATAATAATTTGGCCATCCTGTATTTCTGATACTGCAAATTTATTTTGCAATAGACTTGGGTCAACATTTGTAATATTTGTACTTCAAATTACTACGTATTTATTGTTTATTATTTTTTTTGGGAACTGCACATTTGGAAATCGAAGGGAGGTTGAAAAATTAAATATGGAAAATAGTTAAGAAAATTGCCCGGCCTGGACTCCAAGCAGGGACCTTCGGTTACGCTAGTTCGAGTCTAGGCCGTTGAGTTTTCTTTACTATCTTTGTATAGTTAATATTAACATCCGGAGGTATGGGGTGATAAAACTTTTCCAGTTGTTGTTGTTAAGAGTTCAAAAGACATTTATTTTGGACCTGTCTCGGGTCCTTTATAGCTTTCATTTCTTTCTGGTTGGGGATTTCTAATGTCTTTAACTGGTCTTTAAACACCAAGAGACCTTTCTAATGATAAAAAACATGAAGTAAATAGCAAATTTCAAAGAGTGTGACAGAATGACTAATCTAATATAAAGCAATCTGATAAATTTATTATGAGAAATGTACATAGTTGTCAACATTCTCTTTCCCCCGCATACTGTAGCGGCTTGTCGCGTTCGTTGTTATTTCGCTATTCCAAAACTATTATTAAGTTAAAAGGAAAAGATTAATGATGAAGTGTCTGAACTTCTTTTACTTAAGGATAAATTGCGGGTTCGGTTCCTCTAATAATTTGTAGGCCTGTTTATTGATTAAATTATGGGATTCTCAAATGCCAATTTTAAAATGAAAAAGGATTTACAAATAAAAAGTTCATGTAAAACAAAAAAAATAAATCCACTGTTTTTATTTCAATATACTGAAATGGATGTAATGTTTGGAATATCTTATCCTCCTTAGAACCAAGATAGAAAAGGAAAATACGTCGGTGTCAATTAAAATTGTTTTACTGTAAAACATAATAAATAAGCATTTGCTAAATTTATAATTTTTCAAACTTGCAACAAAGTTTGTAGAAAACTACATATTTTTATTTGATAGAAAGAAACGAAAATGCCGTCTTTGATATACTCGAAACGATTTCTCCAAGGTCATGCTTCCATTTAATTTTTTTGTCTTTCTTTAAGCTATTTATGAATCTATTCGCCATGTCTTCGCTTGGAAGCCTTTGTCGTTAATAGCATTAGTTTTCAAGAGTGTAAAAGGAGAAAAGGTGGAGGAGGAGAAAGACGTGGAAGAGACGAAGACGTCAACATTAAGAATGAGGAAAATCCCTCGAGAACGAGAGTTGAAAAAGAAAAATCAGTTATTGGAAAAAGGATTAAGAGCCAAGTTTAAAATTCATTGGCTGACGTTTTGTCTATTGAATTAAAAATAAGGATTAATTAAGTATTTGAACGCCACCTTAGCATGCGTGAGTGGATTTTTGAATTACTTAATTTTCTTCAATTTGTTCTTTCTCTATTAACATTCATTCATTTCTCCGTTTTATGAGTTAAGTAAACGTCGAGTTAATTCTGGCAGACGTGTATGAAAAATTTTAAGAAAAATCTGTAAAATAATAAATTTTTTTTTGAGAAATGAATGCGTCTATGTTTCAGGTTAATTTGCTCTGAATTTCAATAAGAGTTTTTAGTTAAAGGAAGTCCATAGCAAAGAACGAAGAGAACCGAATTTGCTTGAAACATCTGTGCAATTTGAATGAAATGAAAAACGATATTGAAAATAAAATATTAAAAACGAACCTAGAAACATTTAAATAGCCCAAGAAAGCATTCGCAAGGGGAACAACGTACAAATGGATTTAGCAAAGTCCTTTTTATTTATAAACTAGAATGAGAAATGGTTTTAAAACAGGGAAGCTTAGTTTATATTAGTTAGCAAAGGAATGGCTAAACGAATCAAAACTGGTTTAGGAATACTGCTTTGCAAATGATGGCAGCGGTTCGATAAAATCGCAATTAATTTGGCAGGATGGTAGTCAAGGAGTCGTGGACTTGGTGATGGAAATATGGCGAAGCACCATTGTGTTTAAAGATAAAGTCCGCACTGTTGGTTTGGAGATGTGGCATGAGCCATTTTTCAAACCTGTCCACAGAGGTGCGGCCTGTCATAGTTTCTTCCACAAAAGCAAAATGGGCCATAAATCTTGAATTTTGAGATGGCGTGCAATTCAAACGGAGTCCTTGTTTTACACAACCAAACTACATGAAACCGCTGCAGTTATTTTTACACACCTTGTAGATCCATAAAATTTTCCTCACAAAATCCAAAAGTAACTTCGTATTTTCGTAAGAGACAAAATACTCAAACGATCGAATAACATTTAACTCAGCTGTGACCAACAGTTTTACAAGTAAAGGAACGAGATGCCAAACCACGATGGTTAATATGTGGTTGCCTTCCGCAGTTTCCATGAGTTTTCCGCTAAAACTAAACTAATCGGAAACGAAGCAAAGAAGCCAAACTTTTCAATATTCAAAAAGAATTTGCTATCATTCCCGGGAAAATATCTAGACTCATGTTGTCTAATAGAACATTTGTAAAATTTCTACCATCACAGTAGTAAAATTTTCGGACATGTACGAATAAACTAAATATAGCAGAAGCAGATAGAATTTACTGTTAAAATCCTGATAAGATTACTCAAAAATTCTTTGATTTTTTTCCAGTTACTATTGTTCAATTGTAATCAACATGGTTCTAGCACTGAAACCACAGGAGAACCTACATAGAGGGTAACTGTCAATTTGGCATCTATATCGGATCTTGTGCTAGACGTTTTGTCTTTTAAGAAACTAAAGCAGTAGTTACCTTCACGTAAAAACATGTCAGTTTGAAATGAAAGAAAATCATGAAAGCTCTTAATAATTAGGCACCAGTTAAATAATTAACGCAAATATAAAATTTTTGTCTTTATGACTGGATCTCTTGAAATAATGAAAAATTACGCATGATGCTGAAAGCATATATTAAATTTTTTCTTTTCTGATGAATTTCTTGTCAAGAATAAGATAGCGTGAATATGAAATATTCTCTTTGCTGAAAATGTTTGTGGAGTTTTATTGATTTTGATAATTTATAAAACAAATCGGTGATAACTCTCCTAATAATGCCTGTCTGTTGTATAGAGTCTTCAAAAGGGGGTAATAATTTCTAATGTGAAACATCAATTAAAATACTTTTAACATCTTGCTTCTAACTTTCATTCCGTCGTGTTAAAAAATTTTTCATAAATTGGGGAGTTGTATTTCTACTCGTCACGACATCCATTTATATTTAATGTTGCAGTGAGAGTAGAGTTAAAAAATTAATTGCAATTTCATTGCTAATTCCTGGATAATGACTAATTTCATTAAATAACTTGATTTCTTAGGAAGGAAAATCATTGCTGAAAGTGAACGGCCACGTTAACGATGACAAATGGAGATGGAGCATTTCAATTACGTTCGTGAGAAGGTCCGCTTGATTTGGACAAAGGGGAAAAAATTCTTGAAACTCTAAAAATATATACGAGTGTAATAAAGATGGATGAGCTATGCCATTTCGAAACATCGCTTCCCATTCATTATCCCTTGGTTTTATTTATGGTGGTTCACGCATGAAGAAATATCGTCGAGGATATATAAGCGATTAATAGGGGAGGAACACAGAATACTTGTTTCAGGAATTATGAGAGATCAGGGGGATGCAACTCGTTTGATTTATGCAAGGGTTCCGACTTAATTAAAGTAATCTGTTAACATGAACGGGATTGCCACCTTCCCCTTCTTTATCCTTCACCTCAGCAAGTCATACATTTTCAAGTACAAAGCCTTGTAAAGGTCATTTACGTGTGCGTGTGTATTTTGTGAAACGGGTTGGAGGCAATTAAGTCCGACGCAATTCAGTCATTTATTTATCCGAACAAAAACATGCTCTTTTTAAACCTGAATATTTTCATTTAGCTCGGGGACATTATGTTCAACCATGTTTTGCTTCATTAGAGAAGAATATCTTAATTATATCATATAATGAATAAAAGTAGAAAATAGGAAGACGATTATAACAATTGATCATTAAATTACATTAAGTACTGGAGTCTTAATTTACACCATAATGTCTCGCACGAAGAAATTTGCATTTACGTTGACAATTTCCTTTGCAATCCTTTGTGTGCTTGTAATCGAATATTTAATGGACAAAGGGTTAAAGCTTAAAGTGTCTTAATTTGTATGGCATTAAATGAAACTTTTTTCTCATTTTGCATTATTTGACATCATGAATAGGTCTTCTCGAAGTTATTTGGATGACTTAATTACATGAACTTCACGATATTTCGATAAAAGATAAGCAAGCATATTTTAAAGATATTACTTGTTTTTATCCCATGGATCCAAAAATAATCGGACACTTTAGTGTTACTCGAGAAATGGATCTTTCCACCTGGTATGGTGGCAAGAGAGCTGTAAGCATCAGTTAATGTTGGCACTGATAGGGCTAGCGAGTGTCATTTCACGTGGAAACAGGCTAATCGACTTCTAAAGGGAGTCGTTGTGGGATGTCAGATTGGAGACCTTGTCGTTTCGTTCCATATCAAAAGAGCAGGCCATCCCAACTCGACCGATGCTCAGGTTTTACAAAGTTGAACCAAGACAGCATCACAACACTCAAAAAAGCAATTGGCAGGTCACAGAAAAGACCCTAATGGTCCGCAGTTCTTGTGGTCTCCGTTTAGTTTTAGTGGTAAAATGTTTTTTATAGCCATGCCTTCAATCTGTGATTTCCCTTGTGTAATGTATGTCAGAATTTTATGATTATAAATATTATCAGATATTATATATCTAATCCACGTAATGTACATCAAAAATTTGGTCCAAATTACGATTTTCCTTACAACTTCAGACTTGCGAATGTGGCGAATAATATTTCCAGTTATTTTATTTTGAGTTACCAGTGGTGATGCTACGGAACTTTTCGTGCATGTGGTGTTTAATAAAATGAATATCCTCAGATAACATGACCTTGTGACCATTTCAGAAAGCTAGGCATAAGTTTTCGAGCCAGTTCTCGAATCAACCGAGTTGCGAATTCGAATCCTGCGTAAATTTATATTTAACCTATGAGAAAAGATTATAATCAAGGCGCAAATAGCAAAACTAGCCGACGTGTTTAAATATAATCTAACAAATCAACCAATTTAAGATATTTCGTCTTCCAGAAAGATAATGATCCAGGCCATTCTTCAGACTATTTTCGAAAGAGTTGCAACGAAGGATGTCGAAAGATTGAATTGGTGGACAGATTCCGGTCTAATATCATTAATTACCTAGGAGATGAATGTTTTCTACCAATATGTATTACGAAATTGCTTACTGTACTCCAGGAGGAATGGCGAGCAGTGCCATTAGAGCTCAATACTTCATTGAGTCAATTGTTAAAATTAGCTTTTAATAAGATAAATAAAGTTTGGCAATTTTAAAATTTCTTAAAATTGCTGTATTACACATTTTGTTTAACATTGTACATTGCAAATATAAAATATTAAACAATTTCACACGTTTGGTGATTTTTTTTATTATTAAAGTAGCACGTTGATATTATTTACACAATTCTTGATATTAAAAACTTATTGGACTAGCAATAAAAACGATTTTTATGTTCTATTCAAAAATAAATCTTGAATCCAACAACTTTTATGAGGTGATTCTATTCACTGGAACTTAATCGCAGTAACTTTTGAGTTATTACGTGATTAAATTTTCATTATGAACTGCATCCATCATCCAAATTCTATCGGTATTCAAATGGCTTCCATTGCGAATATCAAGTTTTAATCCGACCCAGTAAAGGATACAACGAAAGTTTAATCCACTGAAATCCGGCAACTGAAGAGAATTATTAACTATGAGAGGATCAATTCAATAAATAAGCTTATTATCTATCCGGGAAATGAATTATAGTGGAAAGTTAAACCAAGAGTGTACTTCTTATTAAAAGCCAAATTGTAGAAACAATCGTTAAATGGCACACCACGATGCGAAAATTTTTTTCTTTGCTAGCGCAATTCAACAGATGTCATGGTTTGAGATTATTTTCCCCCTTCCCCTTAGGGAACATATGCAGAGCGTCGGCTAGTGATCTGTGCGATTTGAATCGAAGATTTGCAGCTCTACATGTTGAATGATAGTCTTCAGAGCACATGGCGACAAATTAAAAATATTGATTTAATGTTACGGTGTATCACTTGATCTTTCTTATAATGCAGACAGCAAATGTAAAGTGCCTAAAGGAAAAATTCTCATTATAATAATATGCATTAAAGAAAACAAACAAATTCTTCAAGTTTATTGATTTATTCTCTTATGAATGAAACGTGTAATTAGCGATAATTAAAAAGAAGATAGGGAAAATTTAAAATACGATTCATTTTATTTAGATAATTACTTACTAGTTTTCAACATAGCCGCTGTAGTTTACAATACATTTTGTGAGCTAGGAAGACTTTCTTGATGCATGAGTGGTCGAACTTTCCGCGTCATTCACCATATCTCTGGCCTCAAATTCTTTAGGTGGCCACAGGCGCCCAAATTTTTATGCCAGGTGGCCACAGGTGCAAGTCGATCTTTAAGTCGCTCTGTCTCCATGGGCAAGAAAGGTTTGCAGGGCACGATAGGTTTTTGCCCCACCTGCCTTAAAGAGATCCACGGTCGTCAGCCTTATGTTTCTTGTACAGGTAATTGTAAATTAATATTCCACGCCAAATATGCAAATGTGCAGAAGAAAGACATCCAAGTCGTAAAAGCAACATGGCGCTGTTCGAAAGTAACTGCGTAGATGCTTCCTCGCTCGGGGATAATGTCGAATTCGATCCGGACCTCAGCTACAAGTCGACCAATTCTTCGCAAAAGGAAGATAAGTCTACCAATATCGATCAAGTTTTGACTGCGGTTAATGATCTCATTAGCGTAGTTAAAGAATTTAACAAAACAGCCAATAATATCCAAGAAGAGAATAGAGCCTTAAACAAAAAGATAGATCAAGTGCTTACACTGCTACAGTTAAGCGATAAACCTAGTCCTTTCTGCATGAAAGACTCTTATGCTGAAATAACTAGAAAGGAGAAAGTAAACTGAGTCAAATCGCCTACGCCGACTAATTTTGATGACGACTACCTTAGCCAAGAGTTGCCCGGTAAGGCCACATTTTCTAATTCTCATAAGCCGAAAAAATACAATAGTAAACCGATACGCATTGGTACGAACGAGAACTGTGCCGGCATTATTAAGTCCAATAGACGTAATCATACTGAGAAAAAATTATTTGTTTCACGGTTGCAACCAAACGTAACGAGTGTGCAGATTAGAGACTTTTTATCCTCTACTTTTCCATCAATTATTTTGAGAAGGTGTGAAAAGCTAAAGTTCAAGCATTTAAGCTATTCCTCGTTCGTACTGTTTGTAAGATTATGATATTCTTTTTGACTCTGAGATTTGGCCTTCTGGCACTCTATTATCTCCATTTTTCGGTAGAGTATTTGAAAATCAAATTGATTCTTCGCTTCCGGAGGAGGGCGCTTTAGTTCGGAATGACTAACAAAATTTATTATCAAAACGTGCGTGGGTTGAGAACCAAGTTAGCCTCATCACTCGATTTTGCTCTCGAGAACACGCAATACATCTTTTGCTTGACCGAGACGTGGTTGAATGACACAATCACCGATTTTATGCTTTTCGGAGACAACTTTAAAGTATTTAGGAGCGATCGTTCAGATCGAAGGCGGGGAGGGGGCGCTCTCATTGCGGTCCCTGATTTCCTGACAACGTTTAATTGTTCTTTTGAATCTTCTATTAAAGATATAGATGTTGTCGGAGTAATTATAGCACAGACGGGCTTAGTTAATAAAAGTTATAAAATGTGTATTCTTAATGTTTATATCCCGCCGCTACTTATGTCAGCTATGAGATCTTTTTAGAAGAACTAACGCATTTTATCATTTTGCTAGACATCGAATGTATTGTTTTAGGAGATTTTAACTAATCAGACTTTAACGACTATTCCGATAGCTGCTCCTACGCTAAACAGAGAAAAATAATGACTCGGAGCTGGCTCAGTGAGGTCAACTTTGTGAATTGCAATTTAATAAAAAATAGTTTTGGTGATAACCTCGATAAAGTGTTCGCTAACACGGATTTTTCAGATACCGCTATGGTGCCGGCGGATGCTTATCACTCTCCACTTTTAGTACACATTAAGACCTCTTTGACTGCAATAAGTAAAGTTAGTGAATCTAAATTTTTATTTAGCAGAGTTAATTACGTTGGTCTGTTTAATTTTTTGAATGCTTACGATTGGTACGAGATTCTATCATGCACCGACGTTAATGAGATATGGAATGGTATTGTAAAAGTTTTACGAACTTCTATCTCTACGTTCATTCCTACACCCTACAACAAGTTCTCTCATAAAGGCCGCAGCCATAAGCCTATTTCTTCCAAGCCCTTTCCCTTCTGGGTTTCGAATAAAACCAAAATAGAATGGAGGTCAAAATAAGACCTGCACAAGAAATATAAACGTTCTAATGCTTTGGAGGATTATCTCAGATTTACGGAGCCCAGACGGAACTTTAAAGTTAGTTGGAGATCGGATCGAATTACATATTTTAACTCATTGGGCACTCAACTCAAATCTAACCCGAAGTGTTTTGGGGATATTACAAAAAAAATTACTACACTCTAATCTTAAAAAGACTGACACGTTAGAGCTGCAAAAACAAGAAGTAGCTTGCTTCTTTAAGTCAACAATGAGTAACGATGTTTCTGTGAAGGCCGACACCTTATTGCTTACAGAATGCTGGAAGAGTTCGGACGCCTCTTTTATAGTATCTCCAGTTACGGTTCAGACGCTTCTTGATAAAGCAAAGAATGTGTCCGCGTCTAAAGCTTGCATTATCCCAGACATACCCGATTATATTTTTAAAGGTTGTCTCCCTGCTTTGTCCTCTCTGTTGCATTTGTTTAACATCTCGCCGGAAAGAGGTATATACCCGGAGGCTTGGAAACAAGTTTTGATTCATCCTATTTTGAAAAAGGGCGGAACTGGGGACTTTAAGTCCTTTAGACCAATTACTTTAATTCGGTTTCCGGCAAAGCTGCTTGAGACACTTATTGCCGATCAGCTGGGCGCTTATATTGACCCTTTTCTTTCACATGTGCAACATGGCTTTCGCCCAAAGCGGTCAACGAACTTAGCCACTTTTTTGCATTTCATCACCCAAAACATGGATCGTAGGGTTCAGGTCGACGCCCTCTTTCTAGATTTTTCAAAGGCGTTCGACAGTGTCAACCTTAAGTTGTTACTCGACAAAATGCGTTTCGTAGGGCTTCCTTCTCATCTAACTCAATGGTTTGCCTCGATGCTCTGTGGCAGAAGTTTTAAACTTAGTTCGCAAGACCCCTCGCGCTCCGCTTATTCTATCAGAAGTGGCATTCCGCAGGGATCTCCGCTTGGCCCTCTTTTGTTTAATATTTTTATTGCGGACCTTCCTTTTGCTTTAAAAATGTACCTACCAAAGTCCTGATTTATGCGGATGATATTAAAATCTATTCGATAGATAGTTGGAAGGCTTGTGAGGCTCTCCAACAAAGCCTTGCAATTGTCTCGAAGTGGGCTTCCGGGAATGGTTTGGTCCTAAACGTAAAGAAATCATTTGTTGTTTCGCTCAACCGGAAAACAGCTCCGTTTCTGATTGATTATAGCACTGATGATGGTCTCCTTACTAGGAAGTCTGGGCTCAAGGATCTTGGTGTCTTGTTTACCGATAATTACTCTTTTTTGAGGTACATAGAGTCTCTTAATTGCGACATCTCTCGGCGTCTTGGAATTCTTAAACGACTCACTCATTATTTTGCAGACGTTTCGATCTTCATCACCTTATTTAAAGCATTTGTGGTACCCAAGCTTCTTTATTGCGTCTGGATATGGTATGGCAGCAATATGCAAGCCCTAACTCATATCCAGCGCAAATTTACCAGTTTTAGTAAGTTTCTCCAGAAAAGGCTCAAAGTTCAGGATTTGTATTTTATTAATAATCCTCTGTTCAGTATTAATCACTTCATTAATATATGCTTTCTTAATATATTTCTTAATCTTTATTATGATAAGATACGCGCGCCTGCTATAATACAGTAGATGATTTTAATTTTCAAGAGTTGAAAAGAAAGCGAATCGGCTATACTTTTAAGCCACCCTTTAAGTGGCGAACTAATCTATGCGATATCGATTCAGTGATGAAACTAATTGTTAATTTTAAGGATTTTAATCTTGACGATTTCGAAGATAAACGTTTTACGTTATTCGCATGATTGATCTATGATTTAATTCTCCAGGTTACTTCTTGTTTTGCGTCTGTTATTATTAGTTTTATTATTTCTATTATTATCATTGCTTTTAGGTTCCATTTAATCATTTTTTACCAAATTTTTGCCTTTTTTTTTTTTTTTTTTACTTCATTTATTAATTACTTAACTTATCTTACGTACCTTCTTTTCCTTATTCATTAATTAGTTGATAGTTTTAGTCTATTTATATGTATTTCATTAGCCCCGTTTTTGGGCCTCGGCCTGTTTGGGGGACAACGCTGGGTTCTTTCCCTCCAGTCGTTCTGCTGGTCGGACTCTTTCCCAGTTGTTGTTACAATTATGATTATTATTATTATAGTCCATTTCTAAGAAATAATAGTTGTTTGTTAGGGATAAAAGCTGCTTACAAAGAAATAAAATTTTAAACCTCCAGATAAAAATAAAGCAATTAAATAACTTTTATAGTGATAAAAGTATTAAAATAAGTTCTCTAATGAGACGATATATTTTACAAATTGATTGATTTTGAGAAATAAAATTAAAAAAAATTCTGCCTTAAGAATTTGGTTGTTTTGGTTTTTATGGTCGTTCTATATACTTTCGCAAAACTCGAATGGTTTAACTTTTTCTTACACCAGGTAACAGGTATTAAGTCGGGTATATCTTGTGCTGTATGTGTGATAGCTACTGGAATCCTCAAGAGTTGCCATCAACATAGCTATATACAATGGGGTACTAAAATTGAAGCAAATGTTAAAGAAAAACAGTAGGCCTTGAAAAAGCATCTGTTCAAAGAAACTTAGATTTTTGTTTTACCTAAACCAATGCCTTATATTTGCATTTTCAATCTATTTGAGAAAAAATCGGAAATTTAGGTTAGGTTATGGGCCACTAATTCCAAGTGAACCAAGGTTCCATAAGACTTGCTTTATTGAGATCGTATCGAAATCTTTTGAAATATCAGTCGTTATAATAATATATATCAGGTTCTAAACTTAACATGAGGATTCTAAGGAAAAAGTCATTAATAAGATTTATTTTACGGGGATGACCTACTATAGGCCGAGTAGGTATGGCTGTCTAAAAATATTCAGCTAACTTGTAAAAATTACTATTTCTATAATATTTTACAGCGTGGAAAGAGCAGGAATAGTCTATAGTTTTGGAGATTAATCTTATAACTCCTGGCTTCAAAAACGACAAAATTAAATTGTATTTAAGTTTTTGGCAGAATGTTTGGACACTGATTATCTTATTGTTTAGGTCTTTAAGATTATGAAAACATGAATAGACAGGATTTTTGAAGGCGGTGATATTATCGAGTTCTGTATGATTAAGTGGAATTTTGGCGAATACTTTAAACATTAACGATAGATAGAACTACAAACAAATCTGGCATGATTTTGCTATTTTTCTATTTTCTATCGCGGCCAAGTCGCGGAAGTTTTCCTTCCTTTTTCTATTTATAATCATGATATGCTATTATTGTAAAAGACACGTGAAAAATAGGATTGACTGGAATGAGAGTACTGTTAGGGTAGATAGCTCCATAAAAATAGAGCTCGTATTCACTGGCATTTAATTGAAGATTTCTTTCTTCGGTTTCGTTTCGAAGGAAGCTCTCAAAGTCTGAGAGATTAGCAGAGTATAAAAAGGTGTTTCTTTTAGCAGTTCTCACAGATGGCCGATATCGATTGTTGTATTCTCAGTGATAGGAAAGATTTTCCGGTGCGTAAATGGAGATATTTTTTTTAAGACATGTCAATTTCTCTTCTATTGCTAAAAGCAATTCTATCCTCATTGCATAAAAATTGACAATAATGTGTAATTTAGTTTTTACCATGACTTTCCTTCAAAAAGGAGTAGAACCACCTAGTGATTGCCACAAACGTGTAAAATAGTGATTGGTATCTCCCTGTCGCATTGAAAACTCCATGATAGACTTTGGGCTCTATATTAATTAGGAAATACAGATTGGCCATATTCATGAATGGGACGGTTGCTACTATAGACAACATATTCTGATGAAACAAACAACCCCAATGAAACGTTACTTTTGCTTCGGGCGTTAAATTGGCATTTATTAAAGGTTGTAGAAATTTGGTCTGATTAAAGTCAACATTGAAAATTTTTGTAGAGCCTGATGCTGAAAAGTCTAAATCAATTAACGAACAATTATAGTTTGTTAAAAAATGCCAAAATGCTAAGAATGTTGGTGTTAAAAATGTTTCTTTTTTTTTCACTGACACAACAACGAACCTCAGAGCTATGGAATGTTTTTCACTGTCTATTAAATTTATGGACACAGCACAATACAAACAATCACCGGATGACTCCGTTTCTATTCGCGTGCTCAATAATAATTAAATCAGAAATATTTCAAGAAATAAAGCATTCAATAAAGTTTCGGTTTGTTTTTTTTTATTTATAGTTATTCTTGAAAAAGAAATATCCGTTTTTAAAACGGGATTTAACCCTCGTAACTGGCTAAGAACTAAAATGTAGCAAAGCGTAAAAAGCATGCCTCATGCTCTGACATCATCAGAACAACTGAATTTATTCAGCAAGTGCAGCAGGCTATCGATGACAATCCCAGAACATCCATGAGCTCACTTGCCAAAGATCTTCATGTGTCGGAAGGAACAATCAGAAATGTTGTCCATGAAAACATCAGATATCACTCGTATGTTACGCGAACAGGTCAGTTTATGTTAGACAAAACACGGGAAAACCGCCTACTCAGATCGAAAAGGCTCTTAAACATGCTGAAAAACCCGTGTGAATCTGATTTGCTGTGGATTTTCTCCAATGAAAAAAAACTTTGACCAGGATCAGAAGGTGAACAGAAGAAATGACAGATGGTTATGTGCAGACCCTTCGGAAGTGCCACGAGTCATGCACACGAAATTTCCTGCAATTGTCATGGTTTTAGGGGTTGTCAGCAGTGCAGGACTTGTGATGCCTCCACACTTCTTTCCCCAAGGCCTTAAAGTTAACTCTGCGGTCTACGTTGAGAACCTTGAAACAACTGTTAAGCCTTGGATAGACACGATACGCAACGGAAGGTCTTACGTGTTTCAGCAAAACTCTGCCCCCGCACACAAGTCTCGCATGATGACACGAATGGATGGCCGACAACTTCCATGATCACGTAATCCCTAACCTTTGGCCTCCTAACTCCCCTGACCTGAATCCCTTGGACTACTACGTATGGAGCTTTGTGGAGAGAGAGGTCAATGAACACCCCCATAACACCAAAGATGAATTGAAAGCTGCCATTGTTCGAGTAATGACCAATATGAACCATGACCATTTGATTCGCGCATGTCGATGGTTTCGATCTCGCATTGAAGCAGTTATAGAATCTGAAGACTGATTCATTGAATAGCCATATAACAAGGTTTCTTGTGTATGCTCATGATATGTTTTGATAATAAAGTTTTTATCTCGACTTATATCTGTTTTCTTTCTTGACGTGAATCTGTCCTCAAATACCTTACGCACCTTGTAGTTCTTTACTTTGGCGATAAAAATTTTCATTAAAATTCTCTTTCCATGCTTTTTTTTTTTTATATTTCCAACAATAGTATAGTTAAGTTACTGTGGTGGTAACGTCTACACGCTAAATCAGAATCACCACACGCAAAAAGAAAACCCATTGGCAAACAAACATGACGTCACAAACTGCATCATGAAACCAAAATTCCATAGAGATGAAGGAAAAATGAATTTAATTTTAAATTTTTTTGTGGGGGAAAAAACCCCCCGAAATTGGGATTAACCCCCCCCCCCCCACATCGCCCCCTACACGGCCAGAAGTATCCATAACAAAAGGTGGTTCCGGGGTATGTCTTACAGGGACACGGAGTCTATAAAGGGACAAAAAACAGAACTTGGATTTTAGTAATAGTAGATATGAGGGGATGTTACTGTAACGATTGCCTTTTCTTTTCACTGCAGCTGTTCTTCATAGGGATTTTGTAAAAAAAAAAAAAAAAGCCAAAGTTATTTCTCCCATTGTACACGAAAATATAAATATCGTTTATATATATAAGATATAATAGGATATCTTCATCTGATCACTCCATGATATTTTGACAAACAATGCGCAGTACATTTCTGACTGCCTACCCGGTCGTCACATGACAAACACGAGCGAATATGAACAAGAAATTTTCCTTTGATGTACTGAAAAGAGGTTAGATTGGGTTCATCAGTGAGCAAGCTTGCTTTTGCTCAGTCTGTTCGTATGTGTGTTTGTTCGTGTTCGTTCGCATATGTTCCTCTTGTGTGGACGCAGCTTTAGGCGGACCCTAGTTTATACACCAGGATAGCTAACGACGAAAAAACATTTCTTTCCCCGTCTATCGACCTTGTATCTTTACTTTTCGAGTTTCCCTCGAATCTTGAATAAGTACGCTGAATCAAAAATTGTAATGAAAAAGAAAACAAACAAAAACGAATGCCTTTTTATTCTTACAATATTTATTTTCTTACTTATTTCAAGAGAAATTTATTGATCGATTTTGGAAAAGAGATTCTATGAAATGTTTTTGTGAGACTAGAAATTTTGGTTCCTGTAAAGCAGTTCAATATATTCAAACTTTATATTAAAATGTAATTTAATATCTTTATTGTTCCTAGAACTTTCGGTCGGAGCATTTTCTAATAAAAAAAAAATCGTATCTGGTAAAAAAAAAAAAACTGAAATTTTCAACGTTCAAATCTAACTCTTTCTTAATCAGTTGATCACTTCCTTAGTATGTGTTAACATCGTTTTCCCCCTTTTGCGAATTTATTCAGTAACTATAAATATCTGAATTTTGGTGCTGTAAACAGCCTTCTGATACATTTTGCTTTGTTTGTGGTGAGTTTATTAAGACGAGAGCAAAACAATATTAGTCTCCAGGTCTTTTAGCATCTTGGTATGGCGGTATATCAATCCCCTGATCGCAAAAGCAAAGTTTCAGAGAAGTAACTGTTACTATAATCATTATTTAGACTAAACAAATCCAGAAATAACAGTTTTAGCCCAGGAAGAAAGAAAAAGGTAAATTTAGTTACTTAGTGTAATTATGAAATAACCCAACAGAAAAATTCTTTGCATTTAGGACATTGTTTTTGCAAAACTTTATTCACCATCGTCAGGATCATCGGTACTTAATCTTTGGAAGAATCTTAAGCCTAACTTGCAGATTAGGGCACGACTTCATCATTGTTTCGTTTTCAGTACGGAGTAGTAGCATTTTCTCCATGAACCTACAGATGATTAGAAATTCTTTATTGACTACTAGCAGAGGATCCGGCGTTGCCTGGGGTAACAACACTTGTAGGTAAACAGAACAATCTCAAGAAGTTAAATTATAACTCAAAATTGGTTAAATAATAACTCAATCAATACAACACAGAGCGAAGGGACTGTCCATTCTAAGAAAAATCCTAAAAACAGGAATTCTAAGTGATATACCAGGACTTTATTTAAACTCATTTTGACTTGCCTCAGATTAAAATGATATCTTTACCACCGGGGAACATCTCTGGATACTTTGGAACCAATTTTTTTTTGCCCTTGATGTAGAAGCTCTTATACCCTCTTGCTCTATTCAAAACCCCTATTGTTCAGAAGTTTCCAATGCCCGTATAGCTTTTTCTGTTTTAGCCGCAGAGTTTCTCTGATCAATACTCGTTCTTTCTCTTTCCTTTCCAGACACAAATTTTTGCCAGTCGTCTGGACATTTGTTAGGGAGCTCAAGGGAGAAACGTGTGACTCCTTTGCCTCCTCAATAGATGCTGTCCAATTTATCCTGTTACTGCATCATCATTTTATGCTCATTATTAATAATGCTTGGAAACGAACATAAAATCATCGTATTATCAGCATCTCAGTTTCCAAAATATTCACATTCATGCAGAATATAGCCAAAATGTATTTTTATGAAATGTTTGAATTGCTATGCTACCAAATAAGCTAGGTGATAACCCCGAAGTGGCTCGAACTCTGTTTTTTTGATTAAATTCTGTAATATATTAAAAATAAACACATGAAAACGCTTAGAATTCACTTAGTAAAAATTCATAATGAAAATTTGATAAAAAAAGTTTTTAAATTCTCACATTGAATGGACCTCTCCAAGTATGCCACTGCTAGCCTAAGTAACTTCTTAGTCACGTAATCTTACTTTAGATGTACACTTGATGCTGTTGCAATTCCCACAATGCCCTCGATGTCTTGAAGCAAAACTTGGGCATTCATCACTTTGTGTAGTCTAGCAGTCGCCGATTCTTCTATTGACATACTTAACATTTGCTCAATACATCACGGAGATAAAGGACTGCTTCCTCTGTCATCTTTCCACTCTTTCTCAATAGTCTAACTCTCCATTATCTCCAGTTACTGATCATTTTTAAAGATTTTCAAGAAATTAAGTACTAAGAACTCTCAATTCTAAGAAAAGCCTGACTAACAGGAATTCTATGCATTGTTACTAAATTGAACCATATCTATATTGCACTAACTTTGCCTTGCGTTGTTGGTCATGAGATATATATATAGTTGATCCCTGCATAGTGTTGGTGCATCCCGTGTTGATACCATTGGTGATAACTATTGTTGCTCAAACTTTGCCTTGCATTGTTGGTCATGAGATATTTTTTAGTAATATGCCCTGCCATCATTATGATATCGATTTATTATCGATAATAATTTTTTTTTTCGAGATCTTGGTAGGCAGTAACCTTGCTCATGCTTTGAAGGTCAAGTATGCAAAAGTTCATCAAGATCGGAATAAAATACAAACCCACCCACAAAGAAACAAACATCCTTCTTTATATATATAGATTGCTTATTTTAGCCTATAGCATTACAAAATCCGAGTTGTACGAGTTTTGTTAGCATTATTATTTAAGAGTAAAAGTAGACTGCTTCCATTTCGCAATCCCAAAATTCTAAACCTATTTTTATAATCAGGAAAAAGCTCCCACAAACGAGCAGAAATTTCCGTTGTATAATTTCCATTTCTTATATATGACAATAGCTCTCTCTTTTTTTTTTTTTTCTTCTTCTCCCCCATCCACATATTTCAGGAACATTTACACTTATTTCATGAAGTGCCAATACTTTTGTGAGTACCTGCGTTAATTTTGTCTATGCGTTTTCATATGCGTTTCCATAAAGTCTGATACCTTTTGTATATTGTTTGTAAATAAATAAACAAATACACAAGTATGTTTTTCCCCTGTTAGTTATTTTGTAAAAATGCTTTATTTTTAAACTCATGGATAGGTATATATTTCTGTAGTATGACAGAAGATAGAAAATCGTCCTCCTTTAATGAAGGCGACAAAGCCGACGCTACGGCGTCCCGGCGTCCTCCGCTCGCTCTGTTCTGTTCTGCTTTGGCTGTCGAGCGCTCGCGTAATGCAGCGAAGCGTGATTCGTTTCTTTTCAGGCGGAGCTTTTTAGAAGTGATGTTACTGCCTATGCCATTCGTTTCCTCACCTTCTATTTAAAGTTTTCTTTCGGCGTGCGCACAAAGAGGTTATTTAGTTGTCTTTTTTCTGTGAAGAAGAAAAGGGGTTTCTGAGCTTTGTGCACGCTTTTACTATTTTTATAAATAATTCATTTAAGCGTTCATATTTAAAATTCTATTGAATTGGTTTTCATTTGCTTAGTAATTTTAACCTTAAGTTGCACTCTTCGTAAACAGCAGGAAATTGTTTGTGTAATTTTATTCTTTATGTTGATAGGAAGCTGTTTACGTTTTAAGCGGATAAAGTTTAACTGTGCAATACTTACTGATATTTGGGATGGAATTCAATTGAACTCCGTATAAAAAGGAAACGAAAAAAACCCGAAGAATTCTTAAAGCTTTGATGTTACAAAAGGATCGCATGAAAAGATTTTAATTTTGAAAAAAATAAAATTTCAAAGTTTCTTTTGAGGTTTTCATTTTATTTATAATTATGCTAACATTTTGCTTTAAGCTTAAACAAATATAAAATCTCCACGACAACGGTTGCCTAATATGTAACTGGAGAAACAGAATAAACACAGAGAATCCTTACATCTTATCAATAGCTTTAATGAGGTTATTTTCTTTTCCGAACTGTATTAAAGTGACTAATTAGAGTTTCCTTTTGATTTTAATAGTTTCTCCAACTTTCGACAATAAAGCTGTTTTCTTCACATTTCACTCGTCTTTGACTTTTACTGTAATAATAATGTATTCAATGGCTAATTTATATTTATTCAATAACGAGACTGTAAAAGTAATGTAAAAAGACCACTTTCTTAATTACACATTATGGTGTTCATAAACAAAATAGAACTGACTTATTTACTTTACATTTAAGTGTAGTCTATACTAGTTCTAAAGCACGTTGTGTAGAGCAGTATAACCAAAAGCACATATAACACGATTCTGTTCAGTATTGAAATTGCCTCATCATGCAAATCAGCATAGCTATACCGTAAATCATTGACTGCAAAAGCAAAACAAGGCCAAAACGAATTTCTAACCCATTCTCAAATATGTGCTAGGAGATCAAGTGAATATTGAGGTATCGTACGAAATGACTTAATGATCCGTCACCTGCAATGATTTTTATACTGTAATAATCAGTTCACTAATATTACGGTAACAGCGGTAAATGAAAAGGGCCCAAAAGTGATACGTTAATACTAATTTATTAGTCTGACACGTTTCGGCGTTTCGCCATCGTCGGAGGCAATATTCTACAAGGGGAAAATTGGCATGACAGTGAAGTTTTGGAAGCTGGGACCTACTAAAGGTCTAGATGACGTCACGACCGACCTCTATTAGGTCTGCGTTTCTAAGATTTTACTGTTGTCTATATTTCAGTGTCATGCCAATTTTGTTTGCCTTTACAGAATATTGTCTCCGAAACGCGTCAGGCTAATAAGTTAGTTTTAATGTGTCACTTTTGTTCCATTTTCTTGTATTAATTTTTAACTGATACTATCGGTGGAGAAAGAAGAAGTGAGCAGTTGCCATTTTAATGATTTTTAAACGTTTTTTGTCCAACTATTTTGTGTCCTGTAATAGTCAGCTGCGATTAGTTTTCGTTGAGATTCTCTCAGCATTTGGAAAGCGACAAAACTTGAAGACTTTTGACAATTTGGTGGTATTTAGTGAAATCATTAATATTCAGAGAGCAAACTTAAAATTCACTATATTTAGTTGTTTTTGATTCTATTTGATTCTAAATTTGAATGAGCTTAGTTTCTCGTTAGTTTATTTGGTGTTTGTTGGATCAATACAATACGGTATTCTATATAGTTTGTTATACTGAAGGTCAAAAATAAAAATATTGATATTTTGTAAACATTTGTAGCAGCAAAAATATTACGGAATTACTAATAAAATAATTATCACAGCTTTTTGTACAATAACTAAACTTTAACAATTTTAGGCCCCTTTTTAAAAAAAACAACAACAAAAAAACACTGCCTTTTACATTAATGTCTAAAACGCGGAAGAATGGATTAAAGTTTAATAGAACTATTTAAAAGAGTAGAGAAAAAGGACGACAAACGACGAAGGAGTCGCAAGAAAAGAATGAGCGAACCGTCGTGGACATAACAACGCAGTTTGGAAGCAGTTATTTCCAGAATTTCTCGAGTGAATGTAGATGATGTCGTTTGTCGAGAAAGTGGCTGAAGCCCATAAATTTTCACTGGAACCCAACAAAACGAGAGACTTCAACGGGAGAAAGCAGACGGAAGTAAATGTAGTTATGGGAAAGAAAGAGAGGAAAAAGAAAACAATTTGTAATGTGATTTTTTTTTTTTTGCTGGGTTGGGAGTAAAAATTCCGCAACTAAGTTAAGAAGAGAGACGAGAATGTTAGATGTCAAAAGAGGGAACCACTGGACAGAAGAAAAGATATTTACGATGGCGAAATGGAATTTCTTTACAACGCTACAAATTGTAGCTTATTAACGTGGATGAGCCATAAGTGCAAGGATATAAATTATCTTGTGAAATGTAGTTATTTAATGTATGTTACATTGTTGTCTCACCCTTACTTCTTGCACATTGTAATCCACGTACAAATGCAAAGTAATTTCTTACTCAGAATTTTTTTTTTCTATTTTAATGATGGTTGAGAAATTTTTTAGGTTCTTTATTACATTTTTCTTGGGCTTATAGATATTATAAAGCATGTTATTTTTAGCTGTTATAAATATAACTTAGAATAATTAAGAATTCGGCAAATGATAGCAATTTATTCTGAATCTTTAATAACTTAACCCCTCTTAAGCAAATAAGATTTCAATTTATATAATTAATCTAATCCAGATGCAACATGCAACTAAATCATTTAGGTAATTATTTAAATGCTTCTGTTTTGATGAAGTTGTAAGTGAAATGTCAAAAATAACATTAAATAATAAACTTTTACGACGTGAGTTTCAGATACTGATTTTTTTAATGAGATATATTTAATTGTGTATTATGGTATTTAAATGAATCGGTTTTATTTAGAATATATAATGCTAAATGAATGAATTTAAATTTTAGATTTAAAAGTAACGGCGAATTAATAGAATGCTAATGGAAAGTTTTGATTTTGACGAAAATGCTTTTCTGTAAAACGAAACGAGAGCCGTGAACAAAACAAGCATTTATTCATCATTTGTTCATTTTTTTCTTCATAAAATGTAATTTAAATCTTTGAGATTAATAAAGGAAATGAAAACTCTTATTTTCATCCTATGGTTTTCATTTGTTGTGAGAATTGCTCAGCAGTGTGTTTTGAACCCTTTCTTGAGGTTGAAGGACAAAGTCTGTTCGACTCGTTTAGAAAACAAGGAAGTTTTGTTCATTTCATTCGTAATGTAAAGAGTTAAAACAAAGAAAAAAGAAAATGGACTTAACACGTGGCTTAAATTTAATGGAAATCGTCTTAATAAAGCAAATAAAGGCCTGTAAAAACTGTAGAGCGAAACTTTCCTAAAATCCCCAAGGTTATAAAAAAAACTGTGCAGAATTTCAAAACACGTTCTGTAATTTTTGTAAGGTATATTTGAGTTAATATTTTCAAATTTAAAATCATCGAAATAGAAATTATTAGAATTCTCCAAAAATAAAATTAACTCTAAAATAATTATAATCCCCAATAATGTTCCTGTTTTATTTTTTTGTTAGAACAATCTCACGTTCTTCACTCCATAAGAAAAATGAAGGAATAAATTTGTTTCTTCTTAATGGCTTAAACACTATAAGGCCAAATCACCGAATACCTCTTCAGAATCGCAGTATGGTAATCTTTTGCACAATCACTTAGGTATAAAATTTTCGGTTGAAGTAATAGCAAGTTACTGCCTTCCACGCAGAAGTTGCGATTGCCAAGATGGCAAGACATGAAAGTACTACTTTCACAAGTTCCTTTGTATGCAATATTGATGGTCTTTCTATCGGAGACATGACGATTCTATTAAAATACCAAAGTAGCAAAGATAGTGTACACTGAGTGGCCAATTTATTTATTTATAACCATCTCCTGAGTACTTCGGCTTCCATGTCCCATACGAAATAGTGTACGGCGAACAGTTCGTTCAGAGATCATTTGAAAGGATACTTGATTAAGATGTACTACCATTTTGCTTTACTGTTACCCTTCTGTTGGTTTTAACAATTCTGGACATTCTTCTGTTCTGCCCGAGTATTCACTAGTCGATGACGACCACATGTTGCACGCGATTGTTCAACCTTTAAAGAATAGCTGCTCTTGAACATTTCGCAACTGTGGCGGTTTTGCTGATGGCTCCGGGATGCTACAATCGTTCTACTTTTAAAGTCTGTAAAATCGCATTGTTTACCCATATATGCACACACAAATCATTTCCACTATTGCCGTAAGCACTATATGCTGTCCAACGAAAGGAAAAAATGGGCGTGTCTAATTAAATTCCCAATTTCCATTGTGAGACATAATTGGTAAATAAAATTGACAATGATTAACAATTGAAACTGGAAATTTAACTGGACACGCCCAGTTTTTCTTTCATGGACATATTATAAGCTTTCCTTTTTTATAGCCGTCTCGCCCTGAGAGCTACCCCTGAAACAAGGAACGGTTAAAGGAAGAGCTAGAAAAATTACTTGAAAAGGACAAATCACAACGGACATATTTTGACATGCCGCGTTTGTCTGCGCGGTTGGACGTACTTCGAAAGAGTGTGTAGCAAATCATGAAGAAGCTTAGACTACTGATACCATTCGTGATTGATTAATGTATTGAATAAGGATTATTCCGAGTTTGATAAAAACCTAGAGTTACTGCCTCACGTCCTGTGGATTGACGAGGCCAAATTCCACCTATCGGGTTGCAAAAATCGTCACAACTATGTCTTAGAACTGAGGTAAACAAACAGACTCTGATCAGATACAACGAATTGCTTGGCCTTTTCATCGTTTGATAACACCATCGCGGGCAAGAGTTATCTGGAGTTTTTACAGCCACTTTCAACCCGTTACTGCTTCAGCGAGCCATTTTAGCATACAGGATGAGACAGCGCGCGTCTAGGAATGGTTGGACGAAATGGTTCCGCGTCGATGGATTGGCAGTTGTGCAGTGGCCTGCTCGAACCCCGGATCTGACCCTCCCTAATTTGTGGCGTTTGGGGATATCTAAAGGTTAAAGGATACCATAGCATTCAGACCATTGACTACCTTCGTGCTGTAATTATCGAGGATTCCACCGCATCTTCCTGATTGGCCACGCCATGTAAAAAGGAAATAACTCCTTAAATGTGTGCTCCCTGTGTACTATGTCATTGCTTAATTAAACGTTCTTCTCTGGTTATCGAGTATCATCTTCTCAAATCTTGCTTATTATTTCGGGCCATCCTATTTATCACCATTCTTATGCTTGGCTCTGGGGAATTCTTAAGAGAAGATACATTAAGGCTGCTTAATAGAATAGCTCAACGCCCCATTTTTATAAAGACAGCGGAAGAATTATTGATTTTCACTGTCAACAATTCTTTTATAACTGACCCAAATGAGTATTTCAGAATTAAACCTTTGTATAATACAAAATCAAACCAAAAATTGCAATTTAAGCAATTTATTTCCTATCTTTCGTCTGATGCTTCAATCGACACGTAGTGCCAGATGGCAACCTGCGTGTAGTTTAGCTTCAACAAATGTTGTTGTTATCGGCTGTCATTACATCGTTGCGTTGCAGTTTTAACATATCAACCCGCTTCCCTGTTCTTGCTAATCATTGAATCTGTTTGTTAATATGAATGATCATATTAAATGAGATAATCCCATTTCTATATCAATTGCATCGCTAAATGGGGTTTGTTGATATTTTGCCCTGCAGATGGTCAATAATGTTTTCAAATATCCGGTTCGACAGTTCATTTCTGGTCTTTTGCCGGGAGCAGCGACCGTTTCACCAGCTGATTGTTTATGGGTGCCTCTCTTATCCTCGGGAACCGATATTTATCAAAAATCGCTTCTGGATTTGACAGCCGCATTAATAATTGAAACATTTTGAAGGTAATTTACGAGATGTCGACATGGTATTAGGAATAATGAAATTGACATAAGATTCGTTGATCATTTCCCTTGCTCATTAAGCGAAGGCAATTAACATGAGCATTAATAGAGCCGCAGTGTTTCCTGTTTCTCTAGTTAGGTATTTATATCGTGTTAAAAAAAGGGAGAACTTAACTGAATGTAATCAGAATTGATCATTTTTTAAAAAGCAATTCTGATGGTAAATGCAGTGATAGAAATTTCCACAAGTTTCTATAAAGGTTATTCTTTATATATACTGTATAATAATTAAGAGTCAATAACATTTTATGGTACGGCTTATGCTTATTTCCTGATATTAAATACAAATTACGGTTAAGACAATTTTAATGCAGAAAAAATAATTAAAAACTTTTTAAAATATGCTGTTAATGTATTTACCCTTTATTACGTATAAAGAATCCTTCAGTCATACAAGATGTGACAAATAACTAGTATGAATAAGTCTTACATTGAGTCAGCCTCACATGGAAACTGTTTACAATTCTTCAAAATAGTCCCCGTCATACACTACACCTCTGACCACGTGTGTACAAATCGTCGAAAGCTCTTGAAAACTCCTCCACTGGTACAGCTTTCAATTTCCGTGTCACAGTAGCTTGAATGTGCGTAAGGTCTGTAAATCTTCGCCCTTTTAGAGCCACTTTAAGTTTAGGAAACAGGAAAAAGTCCGGTGGTGACAGCTATGGAGAATACGGTGGGTGCGACAGTTCAGTAAACCGATGTTGAGCCACTTTACAAGCGTAACGGTATGCAGCCGTGCATTATCGTGCAAGAGAAACCAAAAGCCAGGTTGCTTCAGATGTGGCCGTTTACCTTCATGGTTTCATCTCCATACACCTACTACAGCAATGCATGAACTTTTGCCTGCTGATTTACCCAATTTGTACAAGAATTTCAAATTGAATCTCTGCTCCACGATACGCCATAAAATCACCGCACAGACAAAAGTCGATAATAAATTTATCAAGATTCACAGGCGCACGAAATAACCGCACTACTGTTAACTGAATATTACGGAACACGATGAAGGTCTCGCTGATAATCGGGTTGTTCCCATTTTCGATTTGAGGAGCGATTCACCCTACTTATTAGTCACATCTTGTAAAATGCGCCTAACTTTCTTGGCGGATCGGATAAAGTTTTACTGAAGCCAACGAACACCCAGTTTTGAGGGTGTTCCATCATGGTAATGATATGATTTGGGTTTTAGAACATTTGCTTATTTCAGCCATCAAACCTGGAGCTTCCTCAATGCTACTTTCTTGGATTTCACCCTCTCCTTCGATATCAATCCCGTGGATATTCTGCAGTACCTTAAAGTCGTACACATTTCTGGCATGTTAGCAGTTATAGATATGAAAGAAATACTTCACTGCTGCTACGGCATGGTTCATGGTGACTGCTACCTCGGGTGGATATCTCGTTTTTTTTACGGGCGGCATTTCGAAATCTATTTTCCCAATATGTTCATATATGTACCTTTCGATTTATTTTTAAAAATATTTTTGATATGTCCAAAGCTTTGACTATGGGTTCGCTTATTACCTTCGATTCTGAGCAATCGGCACTTGATTGAGTCGTTGGGCCAGGGGCTAAAAATGTTATAGCCTAGTTTTGACGTCCCGGATTGAATTCTACCTTAATAATGATGAAGAAGTTAAAAGTTACAAAGATCTCCTACTAGAAGAGCCATAAACCTAACAAACCATCCAAACCAATCACCGTTTTGGATAGCAGGATTATTTCTTGGGGGATAAATGCAGTCGGAAAGTGGGGTTGTTAATTTCCAAATATTTTATTGTCGAGGGTGCATTTTATTCCTTATTATATGCTGAAAAGCATATATTGGTTTCGCTCTGTTTGTGTGTCTGTCTGTCCGTCCGTCTGTATGTCCGACGATTTCTCGAGAATGCTTTAACTTTTTCAAATTCTGTTTTCGCTCTTCGATAGAGACATTTCCTGGGCTCACCTGATTAGTTTGTGATTGAAATCGGTCTAACGGTCACGTGACTATTGAGACCCAAACCCCCCCCATTAAATTTTTTTTTTGGAAATATAAGGCATGTAATATGTCATTCGAACGGGAATGACGAGCACAAGTCGAATATGACATTCTTTTCGATTTTCGAAATGCTACGTCCGAGAAAATGACCCCCAAAAAGTACTTCAATGACCCCTTATTACGAGCTTTAGCTAAAGCTATACGGTATATAAGATTACAAGCTTAATCAGTACCTTTATGTGCCCAGCCGGCCATCGTTTGCACGAAAACGTTGAAATGGAAGAACTTACCTGGGATATATCAACTTTTGATGAGCTCTCGTGGACCCCTTCAAGCACGTGCACTAATGTTAAGAATATGAACTTAGGGCATGTAATATATCAATCGAATCCTACCGACGAGTCATAAGTGAATACAGTGTTACTTTTTGTTTATCATTTAAGCATTGTTGATGGCAGCCTGGAGCACGTGCCCGTTATGAAGCTTTCTTGATGCACGTGCTCATTTCATTTTAAAATTCACTGCTGTTAGGCCTTTTGTTAAATGTGTTAATTAATGTTAGGGCGATGGTTAAAAATGGCTAAATAACGTTAGGCCTATAGTTAAAATGACTAAATAATGTTAGGCCTGTTGTTAAAAATGGCTGA